>ML267980.1:0-26712 GCA_005239495.1 Nicotiana undulata
GAATTTCCACTTCCAAAATTCATAAAAATCCATGTGAAGGCTTGGGAAAAATAGAGGGTTTTGTGAAAATTTCTGATTTTTGGGCTATTATAGGATGATTAATTTAGTTAATCTTGATCCTTAGGCGACGTATAGCGCAATTCTTCAAGAATCGTAATTTTCCGGACGCCAAGGCTCGGAGTTTAATATTCCAAGTACGCCAAGAATTTGTTTTAAGGGGAATCTTTGATAAATCCTCCTCGATTCCTCCTAAATTGATATAATTATGTGTTTTTGGCTAGTTGCGAGCCATCGAAGGTAATTCGGAGGATTCGTGCGTCTTGTTGATTGGTCCGTTGACCNGGGGGCTGCGTACGTACCACGTGACAAGAGTCCGTACGTGGCATATATACTGTATGTTGGGTAGCCGTGGGACCCACGAGCATGTTCTAGATGTTTGTTTGATATTATCTGATGCCTTGTACAAGTTATTTGCCGATATATGATGAAATGGAGCTATGATAGCTTTGAGTTAAATGTACATATTATTCAGATAAGAATTATGAATTTCATCAATCGATTAATTGTGTTATTCCTGATATAATTGATAAAGAAAACAGATTAAATGAGATAAATCTTGACCCTGAGCTGTTGAGCAAAAAATGAAGGTGATTGTAAATCCTTCCTATACTTGAATTATTCCACCATGGTGGTATTATGAGAAAAGAGGATAATATTATATAAAAATCCTAAATTTGACTATCAAGAGAGATGCGAATATCCGATCCCGCTGAGCGTTGAGGAGTCGGTACCATGGTATCTACATATACATATATATATGCATTCATGCATTCATGGCCCCCGAGTCACAGGTATGGTTCGTGATCGGGAAGAACTTATATTTTCATTACTGGCCCCTGAGTCACAAGGTTGATTCGTGATCAGGTAGGAATTACACTTATTTTCATCAACCCCTGAGTCACAGGTTTGATTCATGATCAGGGAGAAATCAGACTTATTTTACCAACCCCCGAGTCACAGGTTTGATTCGTGATCAGGGAGAAATCAGACTTATTTTACCAACCCCTGAGTCACAGGTTTGATTCGTGATCAGGGAGAAATCAGACTTATTTTACCAGCATCTGAGTCACATGTTTGATTCGTGATCAGGGAAGAATTATACTACTATTTTATCGGCCCCCGAGTCACAGGTATGATTCATGATCAGGGAGGGTTTTACTTTATATCATTGGCCCCGAGTCACATGTATGATTTGTGATCGGGAGAGTATATATATATTTATGTCATTTGCCCCCAAGTCGCAGGTATGATTCGCAAGCGTGTGGAGCTTTATGACCGAGTCAGTCCTTATGACCCACCCTTATGACTTCGGCCGATAGTCTTGTCCGTGTCGGTTATATATATATACACAAGCATTTGCATTGAGTTGGGATCGTACGATTGCTAGTTGAGAAACGATACTGAGTACTGGAAAGTGAACAATTGAGATAATAAGATAAGACATTTCAGATAATGANCTCACTGGGTACATATTTGTTTATATGTACTCATGCTGCACTTTCTTTTCTTTTCTGCACTTGGTTGTGCAGGTCTTGAGGCTGGTCCGTATGGTCGTCCGTCTGCTGATAGATATTGATCGCGGTGTCACTCCATACGGTGAGGTGTCTTCTTGGCGCCATCCTGACAGCACCCCTGGAGCCTTCTAGTTTCATTTTGCTCAATCTTTTGTCCCAGACTGAGGCTTGTATATTTATGTATATATATTTCAGTTGTGGTATCTATGTAGCCGCCTGTTGACACTGTGACACTAGTCCTGGCACACACTTGTTGTAATTATGTTGGGTTTCGGGGTTGTACATATTTGGCCTAGCTGTGGTTCAGCTTGTATCTACGGCCTCACCTCATATCGCTGCTACATTACGCATTTTATTTGTTATAAATTGTAAATAACTGGAATATCGAGTTCTGGGATAGTAACTCCTGGGGATTTATATGTTGGATTGCCTAACCTCGCCGTTAGGTGCCATCACGACCTGAACCAGGTTTTGGGTCGTGACAAAACCAGTGCCCTCAACATGGCAAAAAACCCGTCTCAACACAAGAGAACTAAGCATATTGATGTGAGACATCATTTCCTTAGAGACAACGTTGAAAAATGGCACATTGCATGAAGTTTTGTTGTACTGAAGATCATATTGCAGACATCTTTACCAAGGCACTGAGCATAGAACACTTTGAGAAAAATAGAATGGCGTTGGGGCTGATGCGACCTAATTAGGGACCTGGTTCCCTCACTTTGGCTATGAGAGTCACCTTCAGGTACAAACAGCTAAAGCGTTTTATGACTAAGCCTAACTCACATCAATACCGTTGTAGGTAGACACGCATGATGATTACAGACTTTAAAGGTATGGCACTGTAGAACAAAAGAAAGCTGAACAACCTTTTCAAGGAAACAAGTACGTGACCTGATTCCTGTACCACAAGTTAGTAGTCATGTGTATTTTATACCTTTCTCAAAAAGCAACACAATTAATTACTGCTGCCACATCATCCGCCTTTTCCGTAACTCAGTCTATCACGTCCATCCTTCAAATCTTTCAACTCCCTCTGCACATTTTCTCTTCCCAAAATACCTACCGCCATTTGAACCCGTTCCTCTTCCCTCTCATTATGACACCCTCTCTTATAAATTTATCTCCTCTCTAACTGCTCGTCCACACCTTCTCTCACTGTCTCCCTCAGAAAAAACCCTCTTCCTACATTGCACGCTCTTCTCACTAAAAAAAAGGGAAAATGGAAAACGAGAACTCACCGTCTCTCTCTCTCACCATTGACTCCAACCCCGCTCCAGCGGTGGTTCCGTCTTCTTCTCTCCCAGAAGTCATCATCCCTGTACCTGATTCCTCCTCCCTACCTACTGATCCTTCTCCTTCTCCAAAACCCACTGATTCTTCTCCTTTTGAAACGCCAAAAGAAACACTAGTCACTGACGCTCCTTAGGCTTCTGAAGCCTCAGAGGACGATCCCTACCAGTATCTTAACGCTTCTCTCCTCGACTCAACGACTCCCATGGAGTCTCCGGAAAAGGATGCGGCCGAGAACATAATGGCCATCGCTTCTGACACCCTTCCCTCTGTAGGCGCTCCCTCTCTTCCTAAGCCTTAGGGATAAGAACCTTCATTTCTAGGAGATGAAGGGACTATGGTCCTATTTGAGTCCTCCGTCCATGAGTCTGTGCAAGCAAAATCTGGTGAGGAACCTGGTTCTCCTCTCACAAAGACTCACCAAGAACCCATCTTCTATACTCCTCCTGTAGAGTCTATTCCTCCTCTTTCTGAGCCCACTAATGACGATGCTGATGATTAAATGGTCTTGAGTGCTCGCTTTATGCTTCGTCAGAAAGTAAGTGTTCCTGAATCCTCTGTCAAGCGACCATCTACACGGTTGCAAAAGAAGGAAGCCTTTGACTCTACTCTTGAAAAGAGAAAGAAAAGCAGTAAGAAGAAGAAGAAGAGACTTATGAAAGAAGGGAAGGTGGTAGTGGATGAAGCCATTCCGGTGGTTGAGGTAGAAGAGGATACAACAGAGGAACCAAGTTCATTGGTAGCAAGAAAATATCTTTCAAAAAGGTCTGTGACTGAGGCTGTGGTTGAAGGGCAAAATACACAGCGGGTATCGCCTGTGAAACGCAGTGGAAAGCTTAAGAGAGGTGAAGTTGGTGAAGCTAGTGTTAAGAAGTCTGCGGCTGCAGAAAGTGCAAAGGGAAAGTTTGTGCAAATGTCTGTAAAAAAAAGGAGGTTTTGAAACCGTTGGGGGACCTGGTTCTATGGAAACAATACCAAGTGACAGTGGGAAGTGGCAGGAAAATGTACGAAGTCATAGAGTGCTGTGGGATCGAATGATTGACCCAGAAACTCATGAGATGGCAGGAATGAGCCAACTTATGGCCATGGTTGAGTTTTAGAAGTGGGAGCAATTGTTCAATCTGAGTGTGCCCAAGGTTTATGAGGATGCGGTGAAGGAAGTTTATGCAACTTTCTTCACCACTGCTGGGGATCACATTTGTGTTTTGGTGGAAGGTATTGATATTATTCTTGATGATGCTGCACTGGGAACAATTCTAAATGTTCCAGCTAAGAGAATGTATTCAGTGAATCCTGATGCTAATTCTTGTGAGGGGAACTTTCGGCGAGCCACTGGTAAACAAGGTTCTTCTTCCCCGTGCTGAAGGGCGCTCAATTGCCTCCAAGGCTGATCTAACATTGATGGAGGCCCTTGACTCTTTCAAACCAATCAACTTGCCTGCTATTATGATTGAACACATACAGAAGGTTGTGCAGGCCAATGATGGAAATCATGGCCTCCCGTATGGGTTCCTACTTACTCAGATGTTTAAATTTTACCAAGTGCCTGTTAAGAACCCCCGAGTAGGGACCCGCAAGTAGACCTTCTCCAAGACGACCTTAGAGGAATGTGAGTGTTTTCAGAAAGTTGGGGGAAGCACTTTGACTATATCCCAATTGATCAATGCGCTGAATGCTGCTAATGACGTGATCAAGAAGTTGAAGGCTCAGATTGCTATACTGGAGGCTCAGTTAAGTCAAGCTTCTGGGGGACTTGGTGCTGCTATCTTCTCCAATGAATAAGTTGCTCGCTTGATCACGGAGAACACTGAGCTCCGGCAGCAGATTGAGAACCTGCGGGAGAAATTGCTAGAGGAACAAACATCTGCCAATGCCCGCATGGATTTGGTTCACAAGACCTTTGCTGCCTCCTCCTCCAAGCCTTCCTCTTCTAGTGCCCCCTTGGATTCCGTCCTGTCCAGTCCTTCTATTTGATGATGTTGTGGTTGCTAGTACTTGTTTTTTTTATGATTGGTAATTGGATCCCACCTGACTACTCCCGCCTTTGAAAGTCCAAATCAAGTCCTTGCTCTCCCAAGAAAAGACTTCTTTGTATTAAAATAGCTTTTGCTATGAATGAAATCAACTTTTCTTATGTTCTGCATACTACCTATTTTCCTTTTTTCTTCTGTTTTCAATCATGTTGTGTGCACACAAGGGGAATGAGTTAGCTTTGTTAGACTTCTTTATGCTTTCTAACTGATTGTGCCTTTTTATGATGCCAAAAGAGGGAAGATACTTAAGAATAATTGATGACAGGGATTCTGATAGCTAAGAATAATTAATGGTAGGGATTAATGGGGAAACACACAGACAGGGGGAACAATATGGGGTCCTGGTCTCTTATCTGGTTAAGTTAGATTATATAACTGCTCACTAGTAATAAAAGTTTGTCATCATCAAAAAGGGGGAAGTTGATGGGTTAGTATTCTGTTTTGATGATCTAACAAACTTTCATGTAAAGAACCAGATACAGGACCTGATGCATAACCAACACAACCAGTCAACATGAACTCAAGAATCTGTGCAGTGCACATGTGAACTCACAAAGAAACAGTTTAGGGACCTAATCCCTTAACATTCTCACTGAAGGAAGTACATGTCAACTCTACAGCTGGAAAGCTGTGACAGAAAAGTGACTGTTGCAATTGTACACGCTACAATGCAGTAACAGTGCAGCAGTCACTTCCCATTGGTTGAAAAGTATACCAACTAGGCATGGGCATCCTCCTTGGGATGTCTTAGGGTTATAATATCTTGTTTGGAGACAAACAAGATATTCACTTGAGCATTTACTAAAAACATTCTCTAAAGCATTGAAGAGTTGCTCTTGCATTGAAGACTCAAGTGTGTCAAAAACAAGAAGACAACTCCACTAAGACGGACCTGTTCCACAACGTGTTGTTAGGTGTCCTTAGTTGAGTTTTAATCTTGTATTTTATTTTTCATTGTATCCTACTTGATTTCTTAGAAGCACGGTTTTAGGAATCTCAAAACCAAAAACCTTTTGCGTTTGTGTTGGGACTGTCGAGCCCCCCTTATTCCTCGCACGTGTTAGGTACGCAGAGATCGGGTTTCATGATATTCTGGATAACTCCTTAAAGGAAAAAGTTTTAAGAAAGTGTCGCCACCTAACGATTTTATGGTGCGATAGGGCACCTAAAATAATTAACTCATAAACTAGTTTGCGTTACCAGAGATTGGGTAATGGCTTGAAGTTATCCCAAAGGGAAGGTGTTAGGCACCCCTCAAGATCCACAACTGTGGGTCCCAGCCAAGTAGTTTTTTGAATTTGGACAGTAAACAAATGACAAACATGGCTCACGTAAGAGGGGATTTCAAGTAAATACTGAAATTATTAAAAGAAATTTAAATAATAGCAAAGTAAAATCATTTGAATGAAAATGTCCTAGGTTTTAAAGCAATATGGATCACATCAATGCAATACCCGGTATGTCACGCCTCGAAGAGGGGCTACACGTGGTATTAGCGCACCGGTCATCATATCCATATTCTACCCTTCCCCACCCCGCTAAGGTATTTAAAACGCGTGTGTTGGTCACGAAACTTATTGCATGCTATTACCCGCCCCGTTCTATAAGTCCCGGAGGGTGTTTAGGACTACTAATCCTAAAGGGGAGTACTAGGCTGAACCCCTAGGTTTAAAGGATAAACTCTAAGAGACATACAAAATATTTAGGACTGCAGATATAGGGAAGCACACAAAGGCAGATAAGAGGCTCACAGATCCCTCCACAAGTAAACACATAAAAAGCACGTCTCGAACACAACAAAGGTCTCAAAATCAGAGCTTAAAACAGGAGATTTGAGTGAAAACAGTAAGTTTCAACAGTTTTGACAAAGGACTAATTCTTTGAAAAATCAGTAATTAAGGTAGGGAATTCAATTAAAACAGAGTAGTCTTAAGAAGAGAATGATTGATTTTAAAATTCCAGTAATTTAAAGACAGGAGTACGATTTGACAAGTGCACAGAAGTTTAATGAAGTTCCTAGTAAAAGTAAATGGAAGTTTTTAGAAAAAATCAGTAAAGCATGATTTTAAAATAACAGAGTGATCCAAAAGGGGAAGTGACTTTAAAAGATTCAGCAGTTCAAAGCAGAATAGATCTCAGTAGTTTAAGAAAACTTTAATAAAAGGAGAATGAGTAAACTATTTCAGAAACCAGTAAATTTAAAATAGAGCAAGGATTCAAACAGAATGATTTTGTATAAGGGATAATTATTTGAAAAATCCATCGAATGTTTAGGCAAAGCAGAAGTGAAAACAATGACAAAACAGCGAAGTTCTAAGGATTCCATAAGAGACTGATTAGTTCTACAGATCGCTTTTATACAAGCAAGACATAAGGCGATTGATTTTCATGTCATTAGGCCTAAGGTTTGCCTAGGCGTTCGTGATACTAATTATTTGTCTTATGAGAGTCAAGACTAGTGAAATTCAAGTCCTTGGCCCTGATTTTAAAAGACATGGAGTACATTGAAGACAATGTCGAATTTGCAGAAATGTGTTTAGCCATTTTTGCACAGTTTTAATGAGGTTACCATATCTGATACATACTGACTAGGTGTTCACATAATAACAAACATGCTGAAGGCAAAATCCTATAGAACATGGTATCTAATGCACACATGAATACCTAAAACATGATTTCTAAATGTGGTACTTATGAAAATGTAGTAGCAGTAATGTCATAGAAGTTTATTACTTTGTTATAGTTGTTAACTGTGAACGGGGCTTATAAAATGACATGAATATAATAAATATGCTGAAATAAAGAACCTAAACATGATTTCTAATGTATGGTATGCATGTCCTAAGCATGATATCTATTGCGCACACAGGTAAGNGATAGTTCCCTCCCACATTCACTATCCAGCCCCAATTATTTATTTACAAATTATTACAAGCCAGAAATAATGAGTTACATCACTAAAAGAAAATAAGAAGCTACTTCTATAGGGAGCCTTCAATCAGGCCCATATCTTCCAACCTCGATCCTTTCGAGTCTCACAGCCTTACATGGTCCGGGTGCGGCAAAGCTCCCTAGGGCCCTCGTGGGTCCCTGGCCAATACCAGCACCCAGACATAATTGCCAAAATTAAGCATGTGCGGTGTGAAACTACCAGCCTCAGTGTGTCAAAGTTCAGAGGGAACTCAAGAGGTTCCCTAAGCAATGCTCACACCGAGGGGGTGGAACNAGTAGTTTGAAGTAACAGTTTTGAAATATAACTTCAGAGGACAATGTAAGAGTTTATGAAAACTAGTTTACAAAAGGAAAGAGGTAGTGCATCCACAATTCAACATATAGAGAGTTCAAGAAGACAAACACAAACAAGGATAGGGAGTTGGGGACAATTAATTCACATGCTAGCAGTAGAATAGAGTTACAAGTTCTCAAATAATTAACACATAGTTGTCATAAAGCATCGCAGAGTCACATATTAGGTATAGAGTCAGAATCATATAGTCTTCAGGTGTCATGGGGAGGGGACACAGGTCTGTAGCATGATAAGCTAAGTAGAGGATAAGAACATACAAGAAACAACAGTCATGTTGAGACAAGAGAAGGATGATTACATAGACAAACATGCATGCTGACTCCATAGGGGTCAAACAGGGTTATAACAGATCATACAAGGTAAAACAGGAGACATCTTATACTAAAAGGGAAGGGGAAATCATAGAAGCATGCTAGTTACATGATAGGCAGTAGAACCATAAGATAAAGCATAAAAGGAACAACAAGTAGATTAACATGAACTGAAACATAATGTGTGGAGACACTGTAAACTTAAATTAGGAACATACCAGTCAAGGGTATAGAATAGCAAAATGCAAAGAAGTAGAGCAGCAACAGTAGTATGCAGATGCAAGAGAGCAACAATGATTACTCAGGCTTGGCTTTCAGCTGCCTGAGTGGTCAATAACTAGTGTGAAGAGAAAGAAATGAGGGGTATGAAAGCAAAGAGAACTCAGAACAATGTCAGTGCTCTGAGTTTTGAGTATGCCTTAGTGATATAAAGTGTATCAATGTATTCGTGTCTGTTATGCGAAAGTGGACAGAGTATTTATAATGTTGAAAACGAGTAAGCAAATATGGTAAGAATCACAATGGCATGGTAATCAAAGAACTCAGAATCCATTAGAGCAAAATCAGGACAAGTACTCCCTTAAGTTAAGGTGATTAATTCAAACGGTAAGGACCAACAACAAATATGGAAAGAAATCAATATATGACTGACAAAGAAAGATTCAAATTCAGTAAGTATAGGGTAAACAATTAAGGCTAAGTTCAAAACATTTTAATTATGGAAATAGCCAGTAAGAATAAAGTACCACATCAGACAAGTTAAGTGAATCCATTAATTTGAATAGGAGAGGTAGAAATTGAGGTTTTAAAGGAAGGTTTATCAATCAAACCCCAAAAGTATGGAATCCAGAATCAATCCAAGAAGGAGTCACAATTCTGTATTCATCATATAAATAGACAAGAATAACCAGACATAGCAAACGTGCAGGTTAAACAAATATTGATAGAAAGATGCAAGTCTGAACAATCAAGGTGGACATAAGCACATAGAGGTGATATAAGTTAGGTTAAGAAAACTCAGTAGAACATATTCGAGGCAGATAATCACAGCAACTTAAACAAGAAACGAGCAGTCATGCTAATACACAGGACCAAACGAAGAAGTCTAGAAAAATTAGGGCTTTTAACATATGCAATATAAAAAGCTAGTAAATTTAAACGCAAAGAGAAACTTAGTTTTAAACAAACATAAAAGAGTTCTGAGAAACCTTAGCTTTAAAAGGAAGTGAAACCGTGTTAAAACTGATGATTTTTAAAGTTCGAGTCAAGAACAATGTAAAACATAAAGAAACAGGCTTGAATCGCTAAAAACACCATAGGTCTGAGAGGTTTAGGCAGAAATTAGGGTTTCAGAGAGGATTGAAGATAACCGGAAAACCTGCCGTGAAACTCGAAGATCGTGGTGGATATGGCGCGGTTATGTCCAAACCCTACCAGGGAGGCCAAGAACAACCAAAACAGGAGTCCCAGGTGAAGGTCAGCATGGCCCAGGCCCTCGAGGGCTTCAGATATAGGACGAGCTAGATGAAGGAGGCTCATGGAGGCTCGTACTCGAAAGGATGGTGTCTGGAGATGGCCAGAGAAAGGCGGTGGAGTTCCATCGGAGACGAAGAGACATAAGTCTCTAGAGACTATAGAGATAGATACGAGAGATAGAGATATGAACGGTCTCGAAATAATGAGACGGGAAGGGGGGGGGGGGTAGGTTAGAGATATTTTAGGAAAATATAACCTGGGCCGTTGATCTAATCTGATCAACGACTCAGATTGAATTGGGATTGGGTCGGGTTGGTTTAGGATCTGGGTTGGGTATTTTTAATGGGTTTGGGCTGGGTATAATTTAGGCTGGATTTTAAATAAAAAATTGGCTATTTGTAAAATACCCATTAAAAATAGATAAATAATTAATAAAAAAATAGCTAATAATTAGATAAAATGAAATTAAGGCTAAATAGGTGAAATTAATGTAATTAAAACTAGTATTTAAAATATAAAATAACTAATTACTGAATTAAAATAGCATAAAATGTACAATTAGGCTATAAATGCAAAATCATTGTAATTATAGCCAGATAATGCCAAATTGGCTAATTTGTGGAATAATATAATCCCAATAGGATTAAAAATAAGATATAAATAACCTATTGAGTAAGAAAATGATTTGAAATTATTTATAACATCATTTATGCATAATTATGAATAATTATGGAACATAAAATATTAAATAATTAGGACAATAATTTGATAAAAAATACGGAAAATTATGGAAAAATATCAATTACTGCAAAGAGTGATTTTGAAAGGCATATATGCAATTTTGAAAATAATTTTAGGAAAAATTGGGTATCAACAGCTGCCTCTACATATCCCTGGTTTTACAGGAATTAGGACGTATGTAGTTCTGGAATCATCGGAGAAATATACGGATGACGTTTTACAAGAACGGACGCAAGGTGCGAGGTAAGGTAAAAGATAGGAAGGTCTTACAGGGTCGTTTTAGAGAACTGGAGCGGTCCGCTCCTGCCTGCGTGGCTGTCCTGGCTGGATTACCTGCAAACAAATGACAAGCATATATTGTGCATAATTTAAACATGATGCAAGTTCCCGTTGGACTATGAATGCTATCTTCGGACGGTTAAGGATGACGTCCTTAGACCATGATGTCCTGGGCCATGAATCGCTTGATGCGGGATTCGCAGGCTATGAAATGATGTTCTCGGGCCATGAGGATGGTGCCTACGAACAATGATGCCTTTGAATAATGATATGCAAATTGAATAAAGAGATCCTTGGGCGGTGGAATGATGTTCTCGGGCCATGAATATGGTGTCTCTGAACGATGACGCCTTTGGACAAGTTGGCGATATTTCAGCCCATGAAAAATGCAATAGCATGACGCTAACAAGACAGAGCTTAGTCTTGCAAAATTTATAAAAGGGCAGAGCTTAGCCCGAGAGGAAGCAAAAGTAAGTAACGACATGAAAAGTGGTTGCTTTGAAAAGTAAACGAGAGGTAGCATGGAACCATGGAAGGAAGAATGGTAGACTTATGCAATGCAGGAAATAAAAATGCAGAGGGGGAGGTAGCGTGGAACCTCGGAAGGCAGAATAGTAGCCTTGTGCAATGCAGGGGATAAAATGCAGAGAGGGAGGTAGCATGGACCCCGAAAGACAGAATAGTAGCCTTATGCAATGCAGAAAAAATAATAATGCAGAGGGAGGTAGCGTAGAACCTCAGAAGGCAGAATAATAGCCTTATGCAATGAAGAAAAAATAAAAATGCATAAGGAGGTAGGGTAGAACCTCGGAAGGCAGAATAGTAGCCTTATGCAGGGAATAACATGACAGTAAGAGTTCTTAGATGGTGATGAACTGCGGTGATACGATTGTCGCGAATGAAGTGTTGTTTTGCGATGATAATAAGCGTCGGCATGTGCGACGAGTTTGAGAGCGTGTCTTTGAGAGATATACGTCCCGCAGGGGATAATAATATGTTTAGGGATTTTGCCGTCTTCGTTCCTGCATCCAAAGAAAAATTGTGAGTTCTGTAAAGGGGGGGGAGAGGTCAGTTCGCATTTCCGCTGGATTTACTTGGCTCGCTCGCTTGATCATGATATATCATTGGGGTAGCGTTTGCTAAAAAAGTTGTTCCAAAAATAGGTATGCATGATTTTGAAACGATATAATATAAGCATATAATTTAAAATATTTTTAGGTGAACCGAGGACTGTGACGCGGTTCGATACATAGCAAATTTTTCTGCCACGGAATTTTGAGGGTCCTCCTCAAAATTCTACCTCGGTTTGATGGGTGAATACTTTTGGCGGTTGCTTGTGCGGCGATTGGCTGAACTTGCTTCAGAATTTTGAGGGTCCTCCTCAAAATTCTGCCCCAGTTTCCATTCGTGGGGGAAATGAGATTTTTATTTAAATTGTGACCGAACCCATAGGGCTGCCTACGTATCCCCTCTTAAACGGGAATCATGTCAGGCGTAGTTCAATTTACAACATTGAGGAAAACATAAAGAGTTACACATAGTAGCGCTTGACTGCATCTGAGTTGATTGGTTTTGGCCAAATTTCTCAGTCCATTTCTGCGAGTATAAGTGCTCCTCCTGTCAGCACTCTATGAACCATGTACGGACCCTTCCAGTTGGGAGAAAATTTCCCTTTGGCCTCATCCTGATGTGGAAAGATTTTCTTTAACACCAGCTGCCCCGGTGTGAATCGTCTCGGCTTGACTTTCTTGTTGAAGGCTCGGGTCATCCTGTTCTGATATAATTGTCCATGACAGACTGTGTTCAATCTCTTTCCGTCTATGAGGGCTAGTTGTTCATAGCGGTTCCTCACCCATTCTTCGTTGCTGAGCTCAGCTTCTTGTATGATTCTCAGAGATGGAATCTCAACCTCGGCAGGAATAACAGCCTCTGTACCGTAAACCAACATATAAGGAGTTACCCCGGTTGATGTGCAGACTGTGGTGCGATACCCCAACAAAACAAATGATAATTTCTCATGCCATTGCTTATGATTCTCTATCATTTTCCTCAGTATTTTCTTGATGTTTTTGTTGCCGGCCTCAACGGCTTCATTCATCTGGGGTCTGTATGCTGTGGAGTTTTTGTGTTTGATTTTGAATGTTTCACACATGGCTTTCATCAAGTCACTGTTGAGATTAGATCCATTATCGGTGATGACTGATTCTGGAACTCTGAACCGACAAACAATGCGGTCGCGGATGAAATCGGCCACGACTTTCTTAGTAACTGCTTTGTAGGATGCTGCTTCGACCCATTTGGTGAAATAATCAATGGAAACAAGAATGAACCTGTGTCCGTTAGAGGCGGCGAGCTCGATTGGTCCAATAACATCCATGCCCCAGGCGGCGAATGGCCACGGTGAACTTGTTGCATTAAGCTCCCTCGGAGGTAAATTTATCCTATCCCCATGTATCTGACATCGGTGGCACTTTCGGACATACTGGATGCAGTCCGTTTCCATGGTCATCCAGAAATAACCGGCTCAAAGTATCTTCTTTGCCAAAACAAAACCGTTCATATGTGGGCCGCATGTCCCAACGTGAATTTCCTCCAATAATTTTGATGCTTCCTTTGCGTCAATACACCTTAATAGCCCCAAATCGGGAGTCCTCCTATACATGATTCCTCCGCTGTGAAAGAAATTGTTGGATAATCTCCGAAGTGTGCATTTCTGAGCGGTATTTGCAAGCTCTGGGTATTCTCCTTTTGCCAAGTACTCCTTGATATCATGGAGCCAAGGATTTTCGTATGCTTTCTTCTTCAACATGGGCACAGTAAGCTGGCTGATTGTAGATTTTTACCGGAATAGGATCAATGAAATTCTTATCTGGATGCTGGATCATGGATGACAGAGTAGACAAAGCATCAGCGAACTCATTCTGGATTCTGGGGACATGCCGAAATTCTACCTTTGTGAACCTCTTTCTCAGCTCCTGCACATGATGTAGATATGGCAATATCTTGGAATTCTTGGTTGCCCATTCCCCTTGTACCTGGTGTACCAGTAAGTATGAGTCCCCAATCACTAACAACTCCTGGACGTTCATGTCGATGGCCATGTTGAGCCCTAGGATGCAGACTTCATATTCAACCATATTGTTGGTGCAGGGAAATTTGAGTTTGGCGGATACCGGATAGTGCTGACCGGTTTCTGATATCAGGACTGCTCCAATACCAACCCCTTTGAAGTTTGCTGCTCCATCAAAGAACATCCTCCAACCGTCGTAAGATTCTACAATGTCTTCTCCTACGAATGATACCTCTTCATCGGGAAAATACGTTTTCAGGGGTTCGTATTCTCCGTCCACAGGATTCTCAGCAAGATGATCTGCTAATGCTTGTCCCTTGACCTCCTTCTGAGTCACGTAAATAATGTCGAACTCGCTTAACAGGATCTGCCACTTGGCTAGCTTGCCAGTGGGCATGGGCTTCTGAAAGATGTACTTTAGTGGATCCATCCTGGATATGAGGTATGTGGTATAGGCACAAAAGTAATGCCTTAGCTTCTGGGCGACCCAAGTCAAAGCACAGCAAGTGCATTCCAATAAAGAATACCGGGCCTCATACGGAGTGAACTTCTTGCTGAGGTAGTAGATTGCTTGCTCCTTTCTTCCTATTTCATCATGTTGCCCAAGAACGCAACCGAAAGCTCCGTCTAACATTGCAAGGTAGAGTAATAGAGGTCTACCTGGCTCAGGCGGCACCAAAACTGGCGGTGTTGACAAATACTCCTTGATCCTATCAAAAGCCTTTTGACAATCCTCGGTCCACTTGGTTGCGACATCCTTCTTTAGCATCTTGAAGATCGGTTTAGAAATGACTGTAGATTGTGCTATGAATCAGCTGATGTAATTAAGTCTCCCCAGGAAACTCATAACATCCTTCTTGTTCTTCGGTGGTGGCAATTCCTGAATGGCTTTGACTTTGGATGGATCCAATTCTATTCCCCGACAGCTTACAATGAACCCCAGTAACTTCCCAGCAGGAACCCCGAATGCACACTTCGCAGGGTTCAGTTTCAGATTGTATTTTCTCAACCTGTTGAAGAACTTCCTCAAATCTTCCATGTGATCAGCATTTTTCTTTGATTTGATAATGACGTCGTTCACATACACCTCAATCCCTTTGTGAATCATGTTATGGAATATTGTAGTCATAGCCCTCATGTAGGTGGCCCCTGCATTCCTCAGGCCGAATGGCATCATCTTGTAACAGTATACTCCCCATGGCGTAATGAACTCCGTTTTCTCAGCATCCTCTTCGTCCATCCAAATTTGATGATAACCAGCGAAGCAATCTATAAATGACTGTAACTCATGTTTGGCGCAGTTGTCAATCAGAATGTGTATATTTGGCAAGGGGAAGTCGTCTTTCGGACTGGCCCGGTTGAGATCCTGGTAGTCGACATAGATTCTGACCTTCCCGTCTTTCTTCGGCATAGGTACAATGTTAGCTAACCATGTCGGGTACTCAACTACTCGGAGAACCTCGGCGTTGATCAGCTTGGTAACTTCTTCTTTGATTTTCAAACTCATGTCGGGTTTGAACTTTCTGAGCTTTTGCTTTACCGGTGGACACATTGGATTGGTTGGCAGTTTGTGAGCCACAATGGACGTACTTAGACTAGTCATGTCATCATACGACAAGGCGAATATGTCCTCATATTCCTTAGAAACTCTATGTACTCTTTCTTTTCTGACGGCGACAAATGAATACTGATCTGTGTTTCCTTGACGTTCTCTGAATCCCCTAGATTGATAATTTCAGTCTCGTCCAGGTTGGACTTCGGTTTGTTCTCGAAGTTCTCAATTTCCTTGACAATCTCGTCGGGTATATCATCTTCCTCTAAATCAATGTCCATTTGCTGCGTTGTCTCATTGCATGTCACAGTCATCAGTTCATCAAGATAAGTAATAGTAATGTTGTATAGATAAAGTAATGGGAGAAAACAGTAGCAAATAAATATGAGATTCATAAGGATTTTGGAAATGCTTTGATAAAATGAATAATTGTTTTGAACATTGAAGATCTTATTGCAGGAATTGAAAAATGCAGAAAAGGAAAGAAATTCATTTGATAAACAGTAAATAGTGCTTGTCCATTAGCCTTGCTACCCCAGGACTCGGCGGGCTTTGGTCGTACGGATGGACCAGTTCTTGAGACGAGCTCCTCTTCTCACTGCCTGTATGGAAGGGCCTTCCTCCCCCTCCTCCTCGAGAACAACACAACGATCCATGTCCTCGTCGTCTAGAAACAAGTCCCTCATTGCCACCAGTGCTTCTTCTTCGTCGAACCCATAGATGATATCAGCCTGCTAGAAAGTCTGCTCCAAATGAGGTATTGGCTGCTCCAAGGGTAATACTGACCGCGCCATGGGGGCAACCAGTTTTTGAATTCTTCCCATGTATACTCATACCCCATACCGAAAGTGGTACCATGTTTCTTGAGCTTGATGGGTTTCGTGATCCCTTGGAGGTTCTTACCGAGCCCTTTCCCTGGCTCGTATCCTCACCAATTCAGGATGCTTTCGATCATGCTATCCCACCATTTGTCCTTGTCGACAGCATTAACCCGCTCGATATGGTGATAAGTTCCTCCACCTAGTTTTCTCTTTCCATCAATTACAGGGATAGTCTGGCGATTGTAAATAGGGTTGCTACTGTCGCCGTGGATGATCACCTATTGATGGTTCCACTCAAATTTTACCGCCTGATGTAGTGTTGACGCTACGGCCCTAGCAACATGGATCCAGGGTCGTCCTAACAGCAGATTGTAAGATGCCGGCACATCTATCACCTGAAAGTCCACCTCGAACCAAGTCAGTCCCATCTGCAGACATAGACCGATCTCTCCAATGGTAGACCTTTGAGAACCGTCGAAGGCCTTCACGTTGATTGCTCCATCCTTTATCTCATGTAGTCCCTTACCCAACTTCTTGAGTGTTATTAGCGGACATATGTTAAGACTGGATCCTCCGTCGATAAGAATCCTGGTTATAAAGTAATCTTCGCATTGCACGGCGATGTGTAGAGCCTTGTTATGTCCCAATCCCTCAGGTGGCAACTCGTCTTCGTGAAAAGTGATTTTGTGGCTTTCCAGTACTTGGCCTACCATGTTGGCCATTTCCCCGCAAGTGATGTTGTTCGGTACATAGGCTTCACTCAACACTTTCAGCAAAGCATTTCTGTGCATCTCAGAGTTCTGCAGCAGAGAGAGAATGGATATCTATGCTGGTGTCTTGTTCATGTGGTCGATGACCGAATATTATTTAGCCTGTATTTTCCTCCAAAGATCATCTGAACCTGTCTCAGTGAGGGAAGGCCGGTTGGCAGCCTGCTTGCTTGACTCGGCTAGATGATCAGGGGTATAGACTCTACCAGTTCTTGTCATACCATGTGCTGCGATTGCTTCTTCAGACCTGCTTTTACTTTTCCTTCTCGCCTCAGCTGTATAATCCCAAGGGATAGCATTTGAATAGAAAGGTGGTGTGGTTGACATCGCCACTGGGATCGGTGCGGCTATCCTTACTTCAAATGGCACACAGGCTTTGGGCGGCAAGACTGCAACCTCGAAGGGTGCGAGTGCATTTGCCGGAGACATGAAATCAACCTCAATTGGCACTGGGGCCTTCGCCTTTGCAGGCTGTGCTGCTTCGAACTCAAATGGGATAGACATATTCACCTCAGCATTCTCAGATGGTTGGATCTGGACTATGATCGGGTTGAGGGTCACTACAGGTTTCTTTGGGTCATCGCCTTCTGCGATCAACCCGATTGACCCCTCGGGATCCCAATCATCTTCTATCTTAATCATATGGATACCTCCGCCCTTATGGTCTGGTAAAGGATTGTTACGGACATTTGGAGCAGATTCCTTGTCCACAATAATCTTGTTATCAATAAGGATCTGTATCTTATCCTTCAAAGAGCGGCATTCATCGTTGGTGTGTCCTTTCATGCCAAAATGGTATGCACATGATTTGTTTGGGTTAACCCACTAAGAAGGGTTCTCAGGGGTGACAACAGGGATATGTGTGACATAACCAGCAGCTTTGAGTTTTTCATACAACTGGTCGATGGGCTCGGCTATGGCGGTGTATTGTTTTGGAGGGCGACGATCAAAGTTAGGGCGAGTCCTAGGGAAATTTTGACGGGTAGGGGGTGACTGGTAGTGAGATGGCTAGGAGTTATAGGTGTTGTAGACGGGAGCGGGTTGGGAGTATTTGGGTGAAGTGGGTTGATATGTGGGTTGTGGAGCTTGGTACATGGGTGGTGGAGTTTGGTATGAAGTGAGGGTGCTTGGTAATTTGGAGCGGGTTGATATGTGAATGGAGGTGCGGGATAGACCTGGTATTTAAGAGGGGATTTGGCTTGTTGTGCAACCATCACGACTCCCACATCCTTATTTCTAGACACACCACCGGACTGCAGAGCTTTATTAGTGGCCTATAAAGCTTCAAAGTTAGTAACTATACCATTATTGATACCTTCTTCAATCTGCTCTCCCAATTTGATAATGTCGAAGAACTTTTGACCCTCAACCATCATCAGTCGTTCATAGTATTGCGGGTCATGATCCCGAACAAAGAATTTGTTCATATGTTATTCCTCTAAGGCAGGCCTAACTTTGGCAGCTTCCGACCTCCAACGAGTAGCATACTCGCGAAAGGTTTATGTGAGTTTCTTCCTCAAGTTTTGGATATAGAACACATCTGGTGCGTTCTTTGTGTTGAATCTAAACCTGTCCATGAAATATGTTGCCATACCTACCCAGTTGGACCACTTATTGGGGTCTTGGCCGATATACCAAGATAGTGTGTCTCCCTTCAAACTCCTCATAAATAGCTTCATGCGGATCCTTTCGTCTTTTCCTACGCTAACCAATTTGGCACAGTAGGTCCTCAGGTGGACCCTTGGATCACCAGTACTGTCGAACATCTCAAACTTTGGAGGTTTGTACCCCTCGGGCAGTTCGACATCAGGCTGTATGCAGAGGTCTTCATAGTTTAGACCTTCGATCCCCTTGACTCCTTCAACACCCTAGACTCGGCTAGTCAGCTTCCTAAGTTCCTCAGCCAGATTCTTGATAAGCAGGTCTTTCTCATCGGACTCAGACGTATGTGTGACAGGTGGGGTGGAGTGAGTCACAGTCTCCACGTAGACGGGATTGTTGTAGGCAAAGAGATGATCTTTTGTGTGAGTTTGAGGTCCCGGGGGTGGAGGTGGAGTGTTGTGGCAAGTGTTGCACTGTGCTGGGAGGGTTTGGTTCTTTGGGGGAGTGGCGTGATGATGAAGTGCAGGGTGATTTGGTTGTTTTGGGATATTCTGTGGAGGTGTAGGGCTGACGTCAGGGACGTTCAGGGAAAAAGACAGATTGGCCAGATTCCGGACCTGATCGAGTTCTTCTTGAAATTTCGGCAGCTTTTGTTCCAGTGGTGACATGTTCTCATGCAAAACCTGAACACCCCGGCCGTCAGTGGCCTCTACCCGTTCAACCCTATTCTCTTGTCTGGCGCCTCTGGATTCTTCCATCTTACTTTTACCATTGTCTTTGCCCCTGGGAGGACTAGGAGGAGGAGTAGGAGGAGGGCCCTTGGATCTTGTGCGATAGACTGATGATGCCAGAATGCATGAACTAACCTTTGGGGAGGGGAATACTAAATAAATGAAATACAAAAAAGTAACGAAGTCAGTGAGGATTATAAAGAATATTGCGGTAATTTAAACACGTAATGCAAAAATGTAAAACGCATCCTAAGTTGGGGAACCTCTTTGTGCCCGAGGTAGGCCTAGCGACAAATTAATTTGGAGAACTTGAAATGCTAAATGCCTTATTTTATTGATGATAAAAACGACTCTAAATATGCGAAAAATAAAATTCACTAATGGCCAATGGCCTTATTACATCAAAGGAGATAAAATAAAAGACACCCCTATCTACTTGGTTCCAGAAGAACCTTCCCCAGATTCGGCATTCCTGCTCCCTTCGATCAGCTTTCCCAACTCGCGAACTCCCGGCAGCAAGTAGGTCTTGGCTAGATATCCTCCTTCGGCTCCTTCATCCTTTTTGCAGTCCTCAATCCTCTTGATGAACTTTTCTTCCAGCTCGACTATACCTCACTCCAAGTACCCTAGCCTCTTGTTGGAGCTGATAGCCATATCCTTCCATTCCTCAATCAGCTTTTTGCTGGACTCGTGTATCTAGTGATGATTATTCTCACATTCATGGAGCCTCTTGCGTAGATTGTTGAATTTCACTTGCGCTTAGGCCTTCTCATCTATGACCTGGTGACCCTGAGCGAATCCTGGCTCGAATCGACCCTCCATATCTTCTTCTAGCCAGCTTAGATAGAAAGGAGTAAAACCGGCATGATACCTGTCTGGCTCGATGGTGTCTTTCTCAAGTACAATCTTGCAGTGCCACAAATGCTGGGCTTGGCACTTGTGAGGGCTGTCGTCATCCTGGAAGTCTGCTCGAAGATGTCTCATCTTCTCAACCCTAGGTATAACCTGCCTCCTCCCTGCTTGCCTCATAACTCGGAGAGGGACATAAGGGTACGTTCTCCTCAGTCCAATCAATATTAGTAATGAAGCGTCTCGGGATCGGATGATAAACTCGTCCATTGGGAACCATTCAAACATCCACTAAATCTGGTCCTCGGTCAAATTCCCCAGTAACTCAACCCATCCCTTGGCATTTTTCCGGCTGAGCGAACATGTCTGGAATATAGTTCATTCACTTTGGGTTGTGGAAAGCGATATGGGCATCCCAGATTCTTTGATGGATGTCTTGTCGGTAGTCACCCCTTTGCAGATGTTCAGTGAGCCAAAGTTGAAGTAGCAAGTTGCAACCTTCGAAATGCTTTGCTCCCCGTTGACATATTTCTAAGGCTCGGTATATGTCTGGAATGATCATAGGCACAATGCTGAAGTCCTGTCCGTTGATCCCTTCCATTAAAGTCTTAGTGAACATGGACAATCTAGTGTGGATCCTTTCCTTCTTTGTTGGGAACACCATTAAACCCAGAAAACAGATCATGAAAGCAAACACTCGGCGATGGATGTGCCCTAGAGAAGTGAGGGAGAACTCGTCCTGATAGGTGCGGTATGATTTGCTATGACCAAACCTTTCGTACAAGTAATTAAAAGGGATGTACGAATCCTTTAAACATACCATGTCCGGATTTTTCTTCAGACCCAACATTTTGAGAAAACCCCGGCCTGTGCGATTCTCAGGCATCAACAACCTTGGAGATTCCCAAGCCAAACCGTCCAAACCTCCTATTTCTTCCAGCAGCGGTGTCATTTCATTATTTCCGAAGCGGAATACCGACCGATCGCAATCCCAGAATAAGGTAGCAGCCTCTATCATCATTTTGTTAGGCTGAATATCCAAAAGAGAAGGCAGGTTGCCCAAGTGTTTCCTGACGAGTGTTTTGTCGCTGGAGTGAAGATCCTCCCACCAGTTTAACAATTTGGGGTGGATATTGGCGACCATGCCGAATCTGGGGGTTTCGTGCCTCATTTCTGCAAAACAAAGAGGGTTAGGCCCTTAACCCCACCAGACTCGACTATTTAACATCAATAATTAGCATGACCATTTAGTTCCCCAAATAAATGCACAGAACGTGAAGGCGTCCGTTTGGGTTCCAGGGAAACCCAATGGACTTTGGACAAGGCTATCTTAAAGGCTATTGTGCGGACAACACATTAGCCTGGCTAGGTTTGACCATGATGCATGCAACATTACAATGGAGTAAGGTTTCTATGGGGTTTTAGACCGGTACCCTTGAGC
The DNA here is from genome assembly GCA_005239495.1 of Nicotiana undulata. NCBI lineage: Eukaryota > Viridiplantae > Streptophyta > Magnoliopsida > Solanales > Solanaceae > Nicotiana > Nicotiana undulata. The sequence goes on from ML267980.1 coordinate 21,851, forward strand.
GGACAACTCAAGGGGGAAGGCACGGAACTGTCGACTGCACCGCTGACTGACTAGCTTTACCGCTAATATGCCTTTCCAAATTTAGGGGGTGGAAATATTAGAATAGCGCAACCACTCATTGTAAGCGTTGCTATAGGATTTTAGTTTGGCACGAGTGGAATATGAATGCAGAGCATGATATGCAATAAATAGCATTTAAACAAGTAGGCATGTATTTTCACATTGAGGAAAGCGGTAAAGATAGAAAATACAACAGTTACAATGGAAAGCGGTTACAAAGAAACATGAAGATATGTCAGTTTTGTTTAGGCAAAATAAATACTTTGCGAAATTAAACAGTTAATAGCATACAGCGGGGAATGGGAAAAGGTGTAAGCATTTAACAAAATTAAAGGTCATAATTCTCGAAGCAACTTGTAATGGTAAAAGCCTAGGGAAGGTCCCCAACAGAGTCGCCATGCTGTCGCGCCCCCCTTTTCCTTGCACGTGTTAGGTATGCGTAGATCGGGTTTCATGACATTCTGGACAACTCCTTAAAGGAAAACGTTTTAAGAAAGAGTCGCCACCTAACGATTTTATGGTGTGTTAGGGAACCTAGAATAACTAACTCATAAACTACTTTGCGTTACCAGATATTGGGTAAGGGCTTGAAGTTATCCCAAGGAGAAGGTGTTAGGAACCCCTCAAGATCCACAACTGTGGGTCCTAGCCAAGTAGTTTTGTGAATTTGGACAGTAAACAAATGACAAGCAAGGATCACGTAAGAGGGGATTTCAAGTAAATACTGAAATTATTAAAAGACATTTAAAGAATAGCAAAGTAAAATCATTTGAATGAAAATGTCCTAGGTTTTAAAGCAATATGGATCACATCAATGCAATACCCGGTATGTCACTCCTCGAAGAGGGGCTACACATGGTATTAGCGCACCGGTCATCATATCCATATTCCACCCTTCCCCACCCCGCTAAGGTATTTAAAACGCGTGTGTTGGTCACAAAACTTATTTCATGCTATTACCCGTCCCGTTCTATAAGTCCCAGAGGGTGTTTAGGACTACTAATCCTAAAGGGGAGTACTAGGCTGAACCCCTAGGTTTAAAGGATAAACTCTAAGCGACATGCAAAAATATTTAGGACTGCAGATATTGGGAAGCACACAAAGGCAGATAAGAGGCTCACAGATCCCTCCACAAGTAAACACATAAATAGCACGTCTCGAACACAACAAAGGTCTCAAAATCAGAGCTTAAAACAGGAGATTTGAGTGAAAACAGTAAGTTTCAGCAGTTTTGATAGAGGATTGATTCTTTGAAAAATCAGTAATTAAGGCAAGAAATTCAATTAAAACAGAGTAGTCTTAAGAAGAGAATGATTGATTTTAAAATTCCAGTAATTTAAATAATAGGAGTAGGATTTGACAAGTGCACAGCCGTTTAATGAAGTTCCTAGTAAAGGTAAATGGAAGTTTTTAGAAAAAAATAGTAAAGCATGATTTTAAAATAATAGAGTGATCCAAAAGGGGAAGTGACTTTAAAATATTCAACAGTTCAAAGCAGAGTAGAAGTCAGTAGTTTAAGAAAACTTTAATAAAAGGAGAATGAGTAAAATATTTTAGAAACCAGTAAATTTAAAATAGAGCAAGGGTTCAAACAGAATGATTTTGTGGAAGGGATAATTGTTTGGAAAATCCATCGGTTGTTTAGGCAAAGCAGAAGTGAAAACAATGAAAAAACAGCGAAGTTCTAAGGATTTCAGAAGAGACTGATTAGTTCTACAGATCGCTTTTAATACAAGCAAGACATAAGACAATTGATTTTCATGTCATTGGGCCTAAGGTTTGCCTAGGCATTCGTGATACTGATTATTTGTCTTATGAGAGTCAAGACTAGTGAAATGCAAGTCCTTGGCCCTGATTTTAAAAGACATGGAGTACATTGAAGACGATGTCGAATTTGCAGAAACATTTTTAGCCAACTTTGCACAGTTTTAATGTGGTTACCAGATCTGATACATACTGACTAGGTGTTCACATAATAACAAACATGTTGAAGGCAAAATCCTATAGAACATGGTATCTAATGCACACATGAATACCTAAAACATGATTTCTCAATGTGGAACTTATGAAAATGTAGTAGCAGTAATGTCATAGCAGTTTATTACTTTGTTATAGTTGTTAACTGTGAACAGGGCTTATAAAATGACATGAATATAATAAATATGCTGAAATAAAGAACATAAACATGATTTCTAATGTATGGTATGCATGTCCTAAGCATGATATCTATTGCGCACACAAGTAAGTAAAATCCTATAGTCATGGTCTCTACCCACACTATACTAAACATGCATAGTCCCCTCCCACATTCACTATCCAGCCCCAATTATTTATTTACAAATTATTACAAGCCAGAAATAATGAGTTACATCACTAAAAGAAAATAAGAAGCTACTTCTATAGGGAACCTTCAATCAAGCCCATATCTTCCAACCTCGATCCTTTCGAGTCTCACGGCCTTACATGGTCCGGGTGCGGCAAAGCTCCCTAGGGCCCTCGTGGGTCCCTGGCCAATACCGGCACCGAGACATAATTGCCAAAATTAAGCATGTGCAGTGTGAAACTACCAGCCTCAGTGTGTCAAAGTTCAGAGGGAACTCAAGAGGTTCCCTAAGAAATTCTCATACTGAGGGGGTGGAACCTAAGGTTTCTAGGAATAGTGTGAAGTGCTTGTAGTTTGAAAGAGTTGAGTTTGAAAGTAGTTTGAAGTGACAGTTTTGAAATATAACTTCAGAGGACAATGTAAGAGTTTATGAAAACTAGTTTACAAAAAGAAAGAGGTAGTGCAACCACAATTCAACATATAGAGAGTTCAAGAAGGCAAACACAAACAAGGATAGGGAGTTGGGGACAATTAATTCACATGCTTGCAGTAGAATAGAGTTACAAGTTCTCAAATAATTAACACATAGTTGTCATAAAGCATCGCAGAGTCACATATTAGGTATAGAATCAGAATCATATAGTCTTCAGGTGTCATGGGGAGGGGACACAGGTCTGTAGCATGATAAGCTAAGTAGAGGATAAGAACAGACAAGAAACATCAGTCATGTTGAGACAAGAGAAGCATTATCACATAGACAAACATGCATGCTGACTGCATAGGGGTCAAACAGGGTTATAGCAGATCATACAAGGTAAAACAGGAGACATCTTATACTAAAAGGGAAGGGGAAATCATAGAAGCATGCTAGTTACATGGTAGGCAGTAGAACCATAAGATAAAGCACAAAAGGAACAACAAGTAGATTAACATGAACTGAAACATAATGTGTGGAGACACTGTAAACTTAAATTAGGAACATACCAGTCAAGGGTATAGAACAACAAAATGCAAGGAAGTAGAGCAGCAACAGTAGTATGCAGATGCAAGAGAGCAACCGTGATTACTCAGGCTTGGCTTTCAGCCGCCTGAGTGGTCAATAACTAGTGTGAAGAGCAAGAAAGGAGGGGTATGAAAGCAAAGAGAACTCAGAACAATGTCAGTGCTCTGAGTTTTGAGTATGCCTTAGTGATATAAAGTGTATCAATGTATTCGTGTCTGTTATGCAAAAGAGGACTAAGTATTTATAATGTTGAAAACGAGTAAGCAAATATGGTAAGAATCACAATGGCATGGTAATCAAAGAACTCAGAATCCATTAGAGAAAAATCAGGACAAGTACTCCCTTAAGTTAAGGGGATTAATTCAAACGGTAAGGACCAGCAACAAATATGGAAAGAAATCAATATATGACTGACAAAGAAAGATTCAAATTCAGCAAGTATAAGGTAAACAATTAGGGCTAAGTTCAAAACATTTTAATTATGGAAATAGCCAGTAAGAATAAAGTACCACATCACACAAGTTAAGTGAATCAATTAATTTGAATAGGAGAGGTAGAAATTGAGGTTTAAAGGAAGGTTTATCAATCAAACCCCCAAAGTATGGAATCCAGAATCAATCCAAAAAGGAGTCACAATTATGTATTCATCATATAAATAGACAAGAATAACCAGACATAGCAAACGTGCATGTTAAACAAATATTGATAGAAAGATGCAAGTCTGAACAATCAAGATGAACATAAGCACATAGAGGTGATATAAGTTAGGTTAAGAAAACTCAGTAGAACCTATTCGAGGCAGATAATCACAGCAACTTAAACAAGAAACGAGCAGTCATGCTAATACACAGGACCAAACGAAGAAGTCTAGAAAAATTAGGGCGTTTAACATATGCAAGATAAAATCTAGTAAATCACAGAATCAGTCATGATATGCAAATAACAGATTTAAACGCAAAGAGAAACTTAGTTTTAAACAAACATAAAACAGTTCTGAGAAACCCTAACTTTAAAAGGAAGTGAAACCATTTTAAAACTGATGATTTTGAAAGTTCGAGTCAAGAACAATGTAAAACATAAAGAAATAGGCTTGAATCGCTAAAAACACCAAGGTCTGAGAGGTTTAGGTAGAAATTAGGGTTTCAGAGAGAATTGAAGATAACCGAAAAACCTGCCGTGAAACTCGAAGATCGTGGTGGATATGGCGCGGTTATGTCCAAACCCCATCGGGGAGGCGAAGAACAACCAAAGCAGGAGTCCCAGGTGCAGGTCAGCATGGCCCAGGCCCTCGAGGGCTTCAGAGATAGGACGTGCTAGATGAAGGAGGCTCGTAGTCGAAAGGATGGTGGCCGGAGATGGCCAGAGGAAGGCGGTGGAATTCCATCGGAGACGAAGAGACATAAGTCTCTAGAGACTAGAGAGAGAGAGACGAGAGATAGAGAGATGAACGATCTCGAAAGAATCAGATGGGAAGGG
>ML267981.1:0-54691 GCA_005239495.1 Nicotiana undulata
CAGAATCAATTAAGACATCAACTAGTATCCATTAGATCTGACCATGGTACTGAGTTTGAGAATTCTAAGTTTGCTGAGTTCTGTGACGAACATGGTGTGAATCACAATTTTTCTGCTCCTAGAACCCCACAGCAAAATGGGGTTGTTGAAAGGAAAAACAGAACTCTTGAAGACATGGCAAGAACCATGCTTCTATTAAGCAAACGTCCTCACATCTTCTGGGCTGAAGCAATTAACAATGCATGTTATATTATCAATAGATGCATGACCAGACCTCTGGTAGAGAAAACTCCCTATGAATTACTTAAAGGGAGAAATCCCAACATATCCCATCTTAAGGCTTTTGGATGCAAAAGTTATGTGCATAATAATGGCAAAGATTCTTTAGGAAAATTTGATCCCAGAAGTGATGAGGGAGTGTTNNGCAAGACAACTTGGAACAATCTAGAAGTGAACAACTGGCTCTCAAACCACACAGATATTAGAGTTCTCACCCTCTTGAGAACATCATAACAGACCTGAGATCTGGAATCAAAACTAGATCCTCCTTGAAAAATCTGTGTGCGTTTGATGCATTCCTATCCATGATTGAACCAAAGAACATTGCTGAAGCCCTGAAAGATGCTGACTGGGTAACTTCTATGCAAGAGGAGCTGAATCACTTTGAAAGAATTCAAGTATGGCACTTGGTACCCAGACCACCGGACAGATCAATAATTGGCACCAAGTAGGTCTTCAGGAATAAACTCGATGAGGGAACTATTACTAGAAACAAGGCAAGACTGGTTGTTCAAGGATACAACCAAGAAGAGGGAATTGATTATGATGAGACCTTTGCTCCTGTGGCAAGATTGGAGGCAATCAGACTTCTTATAGCATTTGCTGCACACATGGAATTCACTTTGCATCAGATGGATGTAAAGAGTGCTTTTCTCAATGGCTATTTGAAGGAAGAAGTATTTGTAAGACAACCTCCTGGATTTGAAAGCAAAGAACCACCTGATCATGTATATAAACTTGACAAGGCTCTCTATGGTAGCAAGCACCTAGAGCCTGGTACGAGAGATTGTCAAAATTCCTGCTGGAACATGGGTACAAACGAGGCAAAATAGACAGTACTTTGTTCTTAAAGGAAAAGGGAAAAGATCTTCTGATTGTACAAATTTATGTTGATGATATCATATTTGGGGCAACAACTGAGAAGCTCAGCAAGGAATTTGCTACATTAATGGGGAGTGAGTTTGAAATGAGTATGATGGGTGAGCTAACCTTTTTCTTAGGTCTGCAAATCAAACAAACTCCGCATGGAACAATGATTCATCAGCAAAAGTATGTGAGAGAACTCCTCAAGAAGTTCAAAATGGAAGATTCAAAGGAGATAGATACCCCAATAGCCACAACTACAAAATTAGATGTGGATGAACCTGGTTCATCTGTTGATCAGAAGACATACAGAGGGATGATTGGATCACTACTATATCTTATTGCAAGTAGACCTGATATCGTGTTCAGTGTGGGACTATGTGCTAGGTTTCAAGCCAATCCAAAGGAGTCCCATCTCACTGCAGTGAAGAGAATCTTGAGATATTTGAAGGGCACTACTGATTTGTGCCTTTGGTATCCTAAAGGTAGTAATTTTGACCTTGTAGGATATGCTGATGCTGATTATGCAGGTTTCCTGGTTGACAGGAAAAGTACTTCAGGTATGGCTTACTTTTTGGGCTCCTGCCTTGTATCTTGGGCTACCAAGAAACAAAATTCAGTAGCCTTGTCTACTGCTGAGGCTGAATATGTGGCTGCAGCCTCTTGCTGTGCTCAGTTGCTGTGGATTAAGCAACAACTCCTGGACTTTGGTATAGATGTGGGATGCATTCCTATTTACTGTGATAACACTAGTGCAATTAGTATGACTAAGAACCCGGTTCATCACAAGAGAACTAAGCACATAGATGTTAGGCACCATTTCCTGAGGGACAATTATGAGAAGGGGATGACCTCAATTGAATTCTGTGCCACTGATCATCAAATTGCTGATATATTTACCAAAGCATTAAGTAGGGACCATTATGAGAGAAACAAGCTTGAATTAGGGATGATTAAGATCACCTATTGAAAAAAAAAGGGGAGAAAGTTTTATGGCTAGAAATGTTAATTAGGGTACTCAATCAGGATCATTGCTCAGCACTATGTCTTTGTTTTCATACTCTTCTGTCATGTATTAATATGATTCCCTAGTTTCTAATGATGTTTCTCTATTTGTGAATTGAAGCAAAATGAAGTTTCTTTTAGGATGAACCTGGTTCATCCATGCTGGTTTACATGATTGACAATGTATGTTTTCATCTCCATACATGTATTAATTAAAGTACAGTCATACATGAGTAGGACTCTATTCTTTTATGGTTCAGTTCAAATTCTTGTACTTACCCAAAATGAACCAGTTTCAAGAAGTTCCATCTCATTAAATTAGCTTAGTTTTAGGGGGAAAGAAACGGTCTAATCAATGTCAAATCACTGACAGTCCTTAATCGATTAGTATCCTACTTGTGTTAATTCTCGTCCGTTATGATTACCACAACCACAAGCTATAAATAGTCCATATTTACCCATAGTGAATAAATCTATAGACGAACCCTGTTCAATTCATTCAACACTCAAATCTTCACTGTCTTTTGCCCTTTCTTCTTTTTCTCTCAAAAATTAAAAATGTCGTCTGCTTCATCTGATTCTCAAAATCGTGACTACGATGAAGGAGTTTATGAGTCGGATTCCCCACCGGTATATAGTTCTGAATCATCCGAGACACCTGAAACCCCTAAATACCATGAGGCTCTTAGACCCACACCAAACCCTATTCCAGCCCCAAAACCTCGTCGTGTCAAGGTTCTTGCACGAACATCTGTGGCTTCAGGGTCATGAGAAAAGTTCTTGGAAGATTTGTTACAGGCTGAAGAAGAACCCAAACCTGATTCATCTAGTGAATCATTTAAATCTGCACAAGAGGACGATGCACCTGGTTCGTCAAGTGCTGAGAAAGGTAATACTGATGTTACCTCTGTGCTAAATTCTGAAACTAGATTTGTGCTGGTTGGGTCTGTGGTGGATGTGGAAGTTCCAAGAAGGCCAAGAAAAACTAGGAAAATTAGTGTGAATGAGGGAGATGCAGGTGTGAGGGGTTCTGGGAAGGATGGTTCCATACTCAGTATTTGTGGCCCCATTCTTGATATTCTTGAAGATGATGTTGTAGTTTTAGGGGGAACTAATGAAGTAAAGGATGTTGCTGCTGGATTAGAACAACTTATGAAGGAGATAGATGATCATGTTTTTTCTGGGGAAGAAACCTTGGCTGAGAGACTTAAGAAACTGGGGGACTCATACAACCCCAAGAAGAGGAGGACTCCTAAGTCCATCAAGTCTAAGGCCTCAATGAAGAGGAAAACTGATGAGTCTGTTGATGTAGCTGTTCCAAGTGTACGAGCTACAAGAAATACTGTTCGTGAAGAAGAGGAAAATATGGAAAAAGCTCTTCAAGAGAGCAAAAGAATGAGAGCTGAGAAAGGGAAAGCGAAAGTAGGGGAGCCTGTTGAGGCTATTGCTGTTGATGAGATGTTGGACCTGGTCCAACAGAATGAAGAGGTTACTCCAGTGGTGGTCAAGACACCCAAGGCAAAATTGACTAAGACTTCCTCAAAGAAGTCAGCACCTATGACTGCTACCACCGTGGGTACATCTACAAGGACACGGTCCAAGGTAAAGTCGAAGAAGAAAGTTCAGATTGTTGAGAAAGATAATGATCCTGATTGGAGTGGAGATGATGAGAAGGAGGTTGGAGAAGTGTTGATGGAAAGAGTTTCCATGTTTGACAAGCGACATATTTTGAAGGGAAAATTGCTGAAAGACCTGGAGGAGCCGGGCATGAGGTACTTAGTGGATTTTCTGGCAGCTCAAGGATGGAAGGACATGGTCCTTTGCTTGGAGGGCAAGCTAGTTAGAAATGAAGTAGTTGAATTCATGGGGAATGCAACTGTGATTGGAGGAAGGGTTACATCATTGTTCAGGGGAGTTGAAGTCTCTTTTGATGCACAGGAACTGGGGAGTCATTCTTGACATTCCATCTAAGGGTTATGATGATTACACAAGGCAGAGATGGCCTTGCATGGATGGAATGGCCTTAACACTTAATATCACCAGATTCTTTTGTGACAATGAAGAAGAGCCTGAGCCAAGGGCAGTGTACAAAAGCGAGATGAAGCCTGAACACAAGCTGCTCTTTGAGTTTGTGATTAAATTTCTGCTGCCAGGACAAGAGCGAAGGCACATTGCAAACTATATGGATCTANATCAGTGCCCCGACAGATAAACCTGGTTCATCTCGGAAAAAACCGGTTAACAGCAAGGTTCGTACTCTGGTGCAAGAAAGTGAGCAAAAGGATATTGAGATCCTTCGCTAGAAGACTCGCTTAGTTGAGGTAGAAGGTGAGCGTGATGCTCTCAAAGATGAATTAGCCAAGGAGAAGTTGAAAAATGAGGGTGTCTTACACCAAATGTTGTCTCTTCTCCAAACCAAGAGTCATGCCTCGTCTGCACCACCCCAAACTTAGGAATTTCCAGAACTACCCCCTCNCTGTCGTACTCATGTTTTGATTGTCTTTGTTTTAATCTGTTTTGGTGTTGATTAACCATGTTAAGTAAATGAAAGCTTGGTGTTTCGTAAATGTCTCTATTTATGATTTAGCTTAAAATTTTGGTTTCTTGTGTTGATTAATCATGTTGCACCTGCAGTTGCCTAAATTGGCCATGAGTAAGAATTAATTACTGGTAAGTATCACTTTGCAACTTTTCGATGATGCCAAAAGGGGGAAGATGTGCTCTAGTTATTGTTTCATTTTTTGATTTTTTTTGAAGTGATATTTATAACTTAATGAACCTGGTTCTTGATTGCTCACAAAAATACAAAGTATTGGATGTGTATACAGGACAAATGCATAGAGTTTATCATCATCAAAAAAGGGGAATTTGTTGGCCCATATCACTGAATGGGTTTTGAAGATTGACAACATGTGTTCAGTTGAACCAGGTCCATCATAGCACACACTTCTATATAAAGCAGTTGGATCGCAAATCGTACAAATCTAGGAGATATTAGAGTTTGCTAAATATCAAAGAACTAAGAGAATGTCTCCTAATACGAAAAGGTTGCAAATTGATAGAAAAGACAGAAGTTGATTTCAGCTAGGACAGGAATAGAGGAAGGAAGTTGAGTTACAATCAAACTTGTCTACCAAGGAAGAGTTGGATCAGAATTGTATCATGGACTCAACAAACGGCCTCTATAAATAATCAAAACATTACGGCTGAAAGAAGTGACGCACAAGTACAAAAGTGAATCAAGTTATGAAGCAAAAGTTCCAGAGGTTTTGCAAGCAGAATTGTTGTGCGATACAAAGGCTACAGTTAAACTAGAAGGAACAGTTTCATTGTCTGTATATCGAGTCTAGTTGATTGTAGTAGGAGTTTAAATATTGTATCTTATCAGCTTTATTAGAAGCAAATTGTAATAGGTACAAATTGATCAAGTTAGAGTTAGCTTGAATTCTGTAGAAATTAGCTAGAGGCTAGTTGATACAAAGAGGATTAGAGTTAGTCCTAGGATTACAAAAGCGTTTATTTTGTAAGTCCATGTTGGCTCAGTGTTTAGTGAAGAGTTTGAGAAAATCCTACTGAGGAGTAGGTCGTGGTTTTTTCACCTTTTGATCCAGGTATTTTCCACGTAAAAATCCTTGTGTCTTTATTATTACTGCTTAATTATTCTGCAAACTGTAGTAAGTAGTAGATTAAGAAGAACCATGTTCTTCTTATTAGACAACATTCGAAAATTTGGTACTGCACAATTAACTTATAATATTGTGTAGTATTGAAGTCTAAAACATCAAGTCTTATGTTCTTGGCAGACCAGCTGATTCTCCTCCCATCACTTGGGAGCAATTCACTCATCTTTTCTTGGACAGGTATATCCCACCCTTCAAGAGGGAAGAGATGCGACATCAGTTTGAGCAGCTTGAGCAGGGTCAGCTGTCAGTGACCGATTATGAGGCGATATTCTCCGAGTTGTCTTATCATGCTCTTATGATACTTCCTACTGAGGCATAGAGAGTGCAGAGATTTATTGCAGAATTACACCCCACTATTCGGGCTAGCATGGACCGAGAGGTTGAGATGGGCACAAGGTATCAGCTAGTGGTGGAGATCGCTCGGAGGATTGAGGGCTACCATCAGAGAGGTAGAGAGCAGTTATAGTAGGATAAGAGGACCCGATACTCCGGAGAGTTTAAAGGTGCCCCAGCTAGGGGAAAATATTAGTTTGGGAGGGGCCAGCCCATCAGGTCTCCATATGCACCACCACCTCCTCGAGGTGCTCCAGCGCGCCCCTATTTCAGCGTCATGCCAGAGAGTTCTTACCATCCAACAGCCTTCCAGGGTTCTTCTAGTGGGTACAAAGGTCACTAGGGTTCTTCCAACTCCTATTTTAGTGCTATACCGGAGAGTTCATACCGCCCACCGGCTATTCAAGCTTCTTGCAGTTGGCCTACCATCCATCAAGGTCTGGCAGCAGGGCAATAGGTCGCCGCACCGAAGGGTTGTTTCGAGTGCGGGTGTTATGCCCTGCAATATTGCGTCGATATTATGTCTTGCAGATTATATTACGGTGATGTTACACTTTGCAGTATTAAATTACGACGATTTTGCTCCCTGTAGTATTATACGTTGAATTTGTCGTAAGGTAATTGACATTAGTCCAAGCAAAAATATTATTTGGAGATTTTAAGGATTATGCTATTTTAAACAAGTGATGAGTAAATTCGTGAAGATGAGAGGGAAGCAAGTCAAACAAAATGAATTTTTCGTCTAGGTTTGGCATAGTAGGATAAAATACGGGCCGAGCGTTAATAACCGATATTTACAGACTAGTACCATACAAGGTACCGTATGACCATGATAGTAGGATGTATAAAGTGTACTAAACAAAATGAGTAGAATTTTAAGTAATTTTAGTGTAACGGCCCGACCGGTCGTTTTGATATCTAGCGTGTCATTCAACAGTTTGAGGCCATGAGCAACTTCACTTCAGGTGTTATGAATTGCACGCGTGGTCGGAATTGAATTATGGGAAGTTCAGAATCAATTTGGAAAGAGAATTCTCATTTCGGAAGTTTAAAGTTGGAAGAATTGGCTGAGTTGTGATTTTTGTGTAAACGACCTCGAAATCAAGATTTGAAGGTTCCAGCAGGTTCGTATGATGATTTCAGACTTGGGCGTATGTTTTGATCGGGTTTTGGATAACCCGGGAGCGTTTTGACGCATATTGTGGAAGTTACCATTTTAGAAGAATTTTATAAGTCTGGGTTGAAGTGCATTTTAGTTATATTGATGTCTGTTTGGGATTCCGAGTCTGGGAATAGCTCTGTATGGTGATTCTGGTTTTGGGAGCGCGATCGGAAGTAAATTCGGAGGTCCGTAAGTCATTTGGAGTCATTTGGCTAAAGTTAGAAATTTGAAGGTTTTGAGAAGTTTGACCGGAAGTGGAAATTTTGATATCAAGGTCGGATTCCGATTCTGAAAGTTGGAGCAGGTCCATAATGTTGAATGTGACTTGTATGCAAAATTTGGGGTCAATCCGACGTGATTTGATAGGTTTCGGCATCGAATGTAGAAGTTGAAAATTTCAAAATTCATAAAGATTTAATTGAGTTGAGATCCATCCGTGTGATGTTATGGGACTGAGTTGTGTGGTTAGACGGGGTCCCGGGGGCCTCGGGTGTGTTTCGGTGTAGTTTCGGATCACATTTTGGGTGAATTGCTGCTGCTGGTTGCTGGACCTGGTTTCCTTCTTCGCGAACGCGAGGGGAGTTCCGCGTTCGCGAAGAGGAAAGTTGGAGGCTGCTGATGTTTTTTCTTCGCGAATGCGGTGGGAAGGAAGCGAACGCGAAGGGGTTGGCTTGAGGAAACTATGCGAACGCGGAGAGAGGAATGCGAACGCGAAGGTGTAGGGAAGCTGGCCATCGCGAACGCGTTCGGGGGGATGCGAACGCGAATAGTAAAATTCTGGGCCAAAGTTGCTGGGTTTCGCGAACGCGAGGGAATAGACGCATTCGCGATTAAGGTCGCCTGGGCAGAGTATAAGTTTGTAAAAACGGTTTTTGGCTCATTTTATCTAAAAATTTTCTTGGGAACCGATTTTGGGAGAAACTTGGGAGTGCCATTTCAATCACCATGCATGAGGTCAGTAGTTTATACTATTTTTGAGTTAAATATATGATTATACATGGATTTAAACATGGGAATTGGTGGAATTTGGGGTTCTAAAGAAAAGACCTAGAATTGGTATTTTTGGATGTTTACCACGAATCCGGGCATGAAATTGAGAGTAAATTATATATTTGAGTTAGTGAGGCTATGGGTAAAGTTTATCTTTGAAAAAATTTAGAATCGGGGCACGTGGGCCCGAGGACAATTTTATCAATTTTCCAAGCGGAGTTGGGAATTTATATAAATTGAATTGCAATAAGTATTAGAGTATATTTTCATTGGTTTTCCCGTTATTTGGATAGTTTTGGGGCGTTGTGCATCAATTTTAGTTATCGGAAGGGCTTGGAATCCGGTTATGAATCTTCGGAGCGAGTTACGTTTCCTTTCTAACCTTGTAAGAGAGAATTGTCCCCATAGGTGAAATAACTTAATATGTGCTACTATTTGTGGGGGATACGTACGCACGAGGTGACGAGAGTCCGTGCCTAGCTACTATTATGCTTATGTCCGGATAGTCTAGGACCCAAAAGCATGTTTTATTTGCCGTACTTGTAACTTTACTGATGAGATTAAAATGAATAAATCTTATCGAACTTGGCAAATGAATTTCTAGAAAAAGATTTAAATACTACTTTCGTGACCATTAAAAAGGAATTTTATCACTTCCTTGGGTAATTGTTTTCCTGATAAAGTATGGACTTACTGTTTGAATGTGTGTATCTATGAGTACCTGCGTCGCATGTATGATTCGCGAGCGGGGTAACTCTATTATTTATATGTGACCACGTCGCACGAATGATTCACGAGGGGGGTAATAGATGCATCTATTGTTCGAGCCGTACGACCCTTCGGCAGTGCACATTTTATTATTGTTGGTTCGAGCCGTTTGACTCTCGGCATTACTTGCACATGATATTTGCTGAGTAGTTTTTGTGATTTAAACTGTTTACTGGCCTTGAATTATAGGTTGTCAACTGAAATGACAGAGGTTAAAATTTGTAATTATGGAAGAAGTTGTTCCTTCCTGTCACTATTTGTTAATTAATTATGACATCTATGCTTAGCGTCACCCTTGTTTGTATTAAATTGACTTCTAGCAAGTGTCAAAGTCGACCTCTTGTCGCTACCTTTTCGAGGTTAGGCGGGATATTTACTGAGTACACGTTTTTTTCGTACTTATACTACCCTTGCTGCGCATTTTTGTTGCACATGTACATGTATAGCTAGTGGCCCCGCTTGACGCAGTGGTTTGGCTGACATGGAGACTTAGGAGAGCTGCTTCTTTTGAGACGACCCGCAGCCAACATAGTCTCCCTCAGATGTATTGTATTTTTCCTTTTGTCCAGTTTGTATTCCGGACAAATATTGTGTTACATGTAAATTTCCTAGAAATTTGCCCATGCACTTGTGACACCGAGTTCTGGGATGATTATGGGATTTATTCACTATTTAAATTTGTTAAAGATATTGTTGTTTACTCAGGGAAGTTCGCTAATTAGTATTTAAGATACTGAAAAAGGAATGATTTCAAGAGTATAAAAAAATAAAGATTTTAATTAACTATTAAGTGTTGGCTTGCCTGACAATGGAGTCCGTCGCCATCACGACCTTAATGGATTTTGGGTCGTGACAACGTGGTATCAGAGCATTAGGTTCCCTTAGGTCTCACGAGTCATGATCAAGTCTAGTAGAGTCCTGCGGATCGGTGCGAAGACGTCTGTACTTACCTTCGATAGGCTAAAGGGCTGTTAGGAGCACTTCCCTTCTTGATTCATCATTGTGCGATTTGATTCCTTTGAGGCTTATGCCTATGTTTCTTCCTACTAAATCTTACGCGTTGCAAAGCGCTTTCTATAAATAGGGAATTTGAGGAATCTTAATGGTTCTACAGATAGGGTGCGTGATGTTTTTCCATGCATAGTCGATTGGGGCTATTGTCGTTGCCCTGCAGAAGGATATTATGTTGTTTCAGCTCAGTGGTTGTATTCCTGAGAGCTTTGAGGCTATGCTAAGGATGTTGTGATGTTCATGAATGAATATCGTGAAGTAATTGATGTGGTGGTAGGATGCTTGCCCATGTGTTGAGACAGTGAATGACTTGATAGGAGTACTACTCAAAGCGTGATTCCGAGATTTTAGTATTTTATTTTCGGCGGAGGAACAATTGGACTAGAGATGATCAGGTTCAGATTGATAGAGTAATGAGACTTGGTGTTTTCAAGTATGATGGAATTTTCATCTACGACGTGGTGTCGTCGTCCTCGATTGAATGTGTTAAGTACGCCGGCGTTATGATCTTCTACAATTTTCTTTTGGAGCAGGATATAGCGAGATGATATTAAAGAAGCGGCTGTCAAAGGTCGCGGTGTGTGGTGGTTCAGGATTGAATAGGTATTTCTGACGATGACGACTCGAGAATGAGGATCTTCAGAAAGGGGTTGAGGTTGGTAGCAATCTATCGGTTCGAGTGCTGCAGATATGGGTATTGATTTAAGGCCGCAACTGGGTAGAAAAAGATGAGGAAGGACATGTGAGAAGTTTCAGGCGGTGGTTCCATTCCTAGAAGGCCAGGTGCAAGAAGCGAAAGTCGAGTAGATCGCTTAAAGGTGTGAGTTTGACCAAAGTGGGAGAGTGGCAGCGTAGCATATGAGTTCTGTGGAAAGATTGATGCACATATTGAGGAGAAGTTTGGAGTGATTTGAGAATGTTAGTGGACCGTGTTTTGGTCCACGGGCTTAAATTGAAATAGTAGTCACTACGACGGGAGATTGGATGCAAGAAGGAATGCTTGATATGTAGAAGGATGCAATGCAACTTTGAATTGGAAGATATGGTCACACATTTAGTAGATGTCTATAAGGAGTGAACAGACTGGTACAATTGGTGAATGAGCACGGGCTCAGGACGGGTTATTGATGTCGTAGATATTGTGCAGTGCAACGTCATTGGAAGGTGTCGGTTGGTAATTTTCGCAGGTGGGTTATCTCCTGTGAGTAGGTCAGTGGTTGCGTGGTTGGAGAAGTTTCTGTGAGGGATTTGTCTGACTATTTAGTAAGAGGTTGGATATGAGAGCGTGGTTAATGACTCAGAGTGTTTGTGAAATGCTAACAGAAGGATATCGAGGAATTTGACGGTTTGGTTGTGCAAGATCATGTCAGCAATGAAGAAAGAATCTTGGTTCCAGCGTTGAGTAATAGTGGCTTCGGGCTAAGTGGGAGAGTCCCACCACCTACGATTAGGGTGCATGGTTATCTACTGGTGAAAATTCTGGTTATTGGCATATTAGTGCGTTATTACATCTAAGGGAAGAAGACATAAATGGAAATTGAGAATAGGATTTGATAAATGTGTGCAAAAGTTGGCCTTATTGAACCAGGTTTAGGCTTTGGAAAGATTCAGGATTTATGCTTAGTACATAGGTGAGTTATAAGGGTAGTGATTCAGTTATGCGCTTCATTGAGAGAGTGTTCATGTGCTAGAAGGGTCTTGGAGTTGATTAAACTCGGGACCAATTCAGAGTGGGTGACTCTTAATAACGGCCCTAGAGAATTCAAATGTTAAAAATGCGGTGCTTAAGGATTTCAAGCCTGCAACACGGTTAAGAATTGAGCTTTTGCAGCAGATGTAGCATTTGGAGGGTATGAGATGACCCATGGGATTTGAGACAGCGTGGTATCGTGATATAAGGTCACTTAAGATGAGTGTGGATTTGGGTTCACAATGTTTCAGATAAAGCTATTGTTATTTCTAAGTCAAGATAAGGACAACTTAGAAGAAGACATATTGGTTTGCCATGGTTGGAGTGGCACATTCACGGTAGTGATCAGTTCCTTCATCGTGATTAAGTTAGGCATGTGATTTGTGATGGCATGTGAGAGGCTTGTCGATCGTCGTAATAGATTGTATTTGGAAGCATTCAAGTATTATGGCATGTCATGTGTAGGCGGATCCTGGATGGATGATGGTGGTATAAACTATTACTTGAGGATTTTCATGTTTAGTGATTATGAGAATTCACTCGTGTGTTGTTATGGTTCTCTTGAATTGAGTTAAGTAAAAAGTTTCTATGTGATGAAGTGTTCACCCCATTAGTGGTTCAGGAGTTATGATGAAATTCTTGTACTATCGCATATTGGCATGTTAGGTGCAATGAGCGGTATGAAATTTGAAAGTAGTGAGGATAAGGTTTGTGGTTCGGTGTTGGCAAGGATGTCATGAGCTCGGATGAGCAAGAAAATGGGATTTGAATGTATAGAGTAAGTTGGTGTTGTCTTCAGCATCACCTGAGATCGGTGTTTTGTGAAAGAGGCTTTGCACCCTAGTCATGGATTCTAGATTTGCTTTACAACGTTAGTGTGGTCGGTGGTATGGATGTGCAGACTTATTACCTTGTGTGGAAGGTCGTGGGAGCATGACCACATGAAGATTGTATAAGTGTGACATGTAGTCACCTGATTGATTGAAGGTTTAAGCCAAGTATGAAGGAGGTGGTAATATTACCTATTTGAGAATTTATGCCTGGAGGGCGCTCGGTTCATTTGGTTGCGGAATGTGGGGGTTTGCTCCGTCCAAGATGGTTGTTCTTGCGTGTTATGAGAAAAAGTGTGTTATTATGGACCCAGGTAAGGCTATTGGCCTGTTTCGGTGCGAGCATAATCGGCTTGAGGTTGAATGGATTTAAATATGATTATGGGCTTCATGTGAGTCAGATGTGTTCATTTCAATATAGCGCTTCTCATGGAGGAGTATTAGAACATTAGATGTTGTTCCATCTTCATCCATTTCATGTAATTTTATGTTGTGCCGTGTGAGTTGTGGAACGACTTGATGATTTCTATGTGTTGAGGCTCCGCGTAGTGATGATGTTATGTGAGCAGGATAGCTCTTGAGATTCAGATTATATATCGCACCTCAGTTGTGCTTGAGTTTTGTAGCGTATGGCTCTATCAGTCTCCCCAGGATGGTATTATGCACTTAGCGTGCTCGTGAACGATATTCAGTATTTTGTGATAATGAGTAATTTAGCTCGGTGCGTATCTCATTATGTGAATTTCATGTTTGGATCGAGTGGCACGCCGCCACAGGTATGTTATTTGGATCGGGTTGCACGCCGCAACAATGTGATGTTGAGTACGATTTCTATATTGTTTTTCGTGTGTTTGTTTCCCCTTTCTGAGGAAAGTTCATAATAGTTGCGTGAGTTGAGTAGTCCCTTCTTGAGTCCTTTCCTTTATGTATCGCGTTCGAGTTATGGCCTATTGGCACGTTGTGGCATCATATGAGACTTTTGGTCATGTCTGGGGTGACTTGTTGCCTGAGCGGTTCAGACTGGGTGAGACGAGATTTTTGGATCAGGGATCAGTGCGATAGGATTATGTGAAGTATATTAAAGAACAAATACCCTTATTCGGTTCATAATGAGGTGGTGATTCTAGTCAAGAGGAGAAAATCAGTGATTTGTTAACTTTGACGTTGGTTATGAATTCTGCACATCTCCTCTGTTGTGTAGGTATCGTAAGCGTTATAACAGGACCAATATATATGTCATGAGGTGCATTAGGAGCATCGGATTCGTGGAATTTTGGCTATTAATATTAGGGAACGTCATTATGGTTAGATGATGAATTATGCGGTGTATGGTGCTAAGTCAGCAAAGGCATGCAATCATGTTCTGGTACCTTGTGTAGTGATTAATTCGGCATTCATATGTTTGAAACAAGCCTGGCAAAGAATTTCGAGTGTTGGAATTGGGTTCTGAGCTTATTGTATGGATAAAAGAGTATATCTTTAGATTTTATCAAGCTAATGCGCTCGCCTGAGTGGTGGTAGCACATGTAGGTGCACGAAGTGTTATACAGTGATTTCAGACGACTCCAGAGCAGTTCTTAGCACGTTCGAGGACGAACATATGTTTAAGTGGGAGAGAATGTAACGACCCGACCGATCGTTTTGAGCTCTAGCGCGTCATTCATCGGTTTGAGGCCATGAGCAGCTTCACTTCAGGTGTTATGACTTGCACGCGTGGTCGGAATTGAATTTTGGGAAGTTTAGAGTCAATTTGGAAAGAGAATTCTCATTTCGGAATCTTTAAGTTGGAAGAATTGGTTGAGTTGTGATTTTTGAGTAAACGACCTCGGAATCAGGATTTGAAGGTTCCAGCAGGTTCGTATGGTGATTTCAGACTGGGGCGTATGTTTGGATCGAGTTTTGGATGACCCGGGAGTGTTTCGACGCATATTGTGGAAGTTAGCATTTGAGAAGAATTTCATAAGTCTGGGTTGAAGTGCATTTCAGGGATATTGATGTCCGTTTCGGATTCTAATCTGGGAATAGCTCCGTATGGTTATTCTGGTATGGGGAGCGCGATCGGAAGTAAATTCGGAGGTTCGTAGGTCATTTTGGAGTAATTTGGTTAAAGTTAGAAATTTGAAGGTTTTGAGAAGTTTCACCGGAAGTGTAAATTTTGATATCAAGGCCGAATTTCGATTTTGAAAGTTGGAGCAGGTCCGTAATGTTGAATGTGACTTATGTGAAAAATTTGGGGTCAATCAGACGTGATATGATAGGTTTCGGGATCGAATGTAGAATTTGGAAAATTCAAAGTTCATAAAGATTTAATTGAGTTGCGATCCATTATTTCGATGTTATTCGATGTGATTTGAGGCCACGAGCAGGCCCGTGTGATGTTATAGGACCGAGTTGTGTGATTACACGGGGTCCCGAGGGTCTCAGGTGTGTTTCGGATCGAATTTTGGGTGAATTGTTGCTGCTGGTTGCTGGACCTGGATTCCTTCTTCGCGAACGCGAGGGGAGTTCCGCTTTCCTGAAGAGGAAAGTTGGAGGCTGCTAATGTTTAACCTTTGCGAACGCTTTGGGAAGGACGCGAACGCGAAGTGGTTGGCTTGAGGAAACTATGCGAACGCGGAGTGGGGAATGCGAACGCGAAGGTATAGGGCAGCTGGGCATCGCGAACACGTTCGGGGGGATGGGAACGCGAAGAGTAAAATTCTGGGCCTGAGTTGCTGGGCTTCGCGAACGCGAGGGCACAGACGCGTTCGCGATGAAGGTCGCCTGGGCAGTGTATAAGTTTGTAAAAACGGGGTTTGGCTCATTTTATCTAAAATCTTTCATGGGAGCCGATTTTGGGAGAAACTTGGGAGTGCCATTTTCATCACCAAGCACGAGGTAAGTAGTTTATACTAGTTTTGAGTTAAATATATGATTATACATGGATTTAAATATGGGAATCGGTGGAATTTGGGGTTCTAAAGAAAAGACCTAGAATTGTTATTGTTGGATTTTTACCACGTATTTGGGCATGAAATTGAGAGTAAATTATATAATTAAGTTAGTGAGGCTATGGGTAAAGTTTATCTTTGAAAATTTTCGGAATCCGGGCACGTGGGCCCGAGGGCAATTTTATCGACTTTCCGAGTGAAGTTGGGAATTTATATAAATTGAATTGTTATAAGTATTATAGTATATTTTCATTAGTTTGCCCATTATTCGGATAGTTTTGGGGCGTTGTGCATCAATTTGAGTCATCGGAAGGGCTTGGAAGCCGGTTATGAACCTTTGGAGGGAGGTAAGTCTCCTTTCTAACATTGTAAGAGGGAATATTCCCCATAGGTGAAATAATTTAATATGTGCTACTATTTGTGGGGGCTACGTACGCACGAGTTGACGGGAGTTCGTGCCTAGCTACTATTATGCTTATGTACGGGTAGTCTAGGACCCAAAAGCATGTTTTATTTGACGTACTTGTAACTTTACTGATGAAATTAAAATGATTAAACCTTATCGAACTTGACAAATGAATTTCTAGAAAAAGATTTAAATACTATCTTTGTGACCATTAAAAAGGAATTTTATTACTTACTTGGGTAATTATTTTCCTGATAAAGTATGGACTTACTGTTTGAATGTGTGTATCTATGAGTACCTGCGTCGCATGTATGATTCGCGAGCGGGGTAACTCTTTTATTTATATGTGACCGCGTCGCATGAATGATTCGCGAGCGGGGTAATCGATGCATCTATGGTTCGATCCGTACGACCCTTCGGCAGTGCATATTTTATTATTGTTGGTTCGGGCCGTTCGATTCTCGGCATTACTTGCGCATGATATTTGCTGAGTACTTTATGTGATTTGAACTGTTTACTGGCCTTGATATATAAGTTGTCAACTGAAATGACGGAGGTTAAAATTTGTAACTATGGAAGAAGTTGTTCCTTCCTGTCACTATTTGTTATTTAAATATGACATCTATGCTTAGCGTCACCCTTGTTTGTATTAAATTGACTTCTAACAAGTGTCATAGTTGACCTCTCGTCACTACCTTTTCGAGGTTAGGCGGGATATTTACTGAGTACACGTTGTTTTCGTACTCATACTACACTTGCTGCGCACTTTTGACGCAGTGGTGTGGCTGACATGGAGACTTAGGAGAGCTGCTTCTCTCGAGACGACCTGCAGCCAACACAATCTCCCTCGGATGTATTGTATTTTTCCTTTTGTCCAGTTTGTATTCCGGACAAATATTGTGTTACATGTAAATTTTCTAAAAATTTGCTCATGCACTTGTGACACCGGGTTCTGGGATGATTATGAGATTTATTCACTATTTTAATTTGTTAATGATATTGTTGTTTGCTCAGTGGAAGTTCGCTAATTATTATTTAAGAAAATTAAAAAGGAATGATTTCAAGAGTATAAAAAAAAAATAAAGATTTTAATTAAGTATTTAGTGTTGGCTTGCCTGACAGTGGTGTACGGCGCCATCATGACCTTAATAGATTTTGGGTCGTAACATTAAAATAATTTTTAATTATGGGTAATTGGTTAATTACCAGGTAACAAAATATTATCTAATTAATTAATGATTATTGGATAATGATTAAACCACCCCCAACAAAGGAATTACGTGACAGCCCCCAAACCTTATGACTCTTAAGTCATTGAATAATAGGTGACAAGATTTAAATTATGGACTATGTGATGGATGCATGACTAGGTGGCTTATACACTTCATTATGCGACAACGCACCACATTTTGAAGAAACAAATTCTTACTGAATGTTGTCTTTGTGCTTTGGTATGAATTCCTTCTCAAACCATTCTCATTAATTAGCTTCATTAATAAAATGCTTCCTGTTGCTAAGTAGTAAGTATGGAAAAATAGTCGAGACGTGGTTTAGGCAAGGTATATTCTGAGCTGATATCTTCCCTCAGCCAGTGTTTCATAAAGGTCGGTAGTGTAGAGAGTTGATGGGTTATTTGATCACAAAACCTTATGACATACTGAATATGTCTCTCTTACTGATCCATTTTGGACGTATTTCATTACATTCTCAATGAGAAGGTGGGAAATCATTATTGAATTTAATTGCTCCTAAGAGTTGGTTCATCAAATGTTCAAGCAAAAGTAAAAAGAATGAAATCTCCATATGGATTTTTCCCTACTTCAGGTATGTTAAGGCTATCCCTTCTTTCTTCTTGGCATGATCTATATGAACCAACGAAACAAGAAGATGCACAACTTCCATAAAATACTCTATTCGTAGAAATGCTAAAGGTGTGTATATTCTTATTCTTTCATGTGTCATATTATTCTATCATCTGTTCATGGTTCTTAGAAATATGTAAGTTAATAAAGTTTATTTCATGATATTAATCAGAGGAATAATGGCCTATGACGTACCGAGAGATTTTATTAACGTATTTCATATGCATTTATTCATGCACATTGGCCCATGACCAGATGCCATTATATACGCGTATATATATGAATATATATGTATATGGGATATGGGATATAGGAAAGTTTATGGCGTTACCACTTGATCAGCTGATATACATTGATGGTTTTGCCCACAATAGCCGATATGAATGATGGGATGTCCTCAGAGGCCTGGTGATGTTATGAAATATGTACCTATGCACTACATGACATTCATACGCATATGCATGACACTATAATTATTTTGATGATTTACAGAGTTATCTAGACTTACAGGTCGAGTCATTTACTCTATATTTCTTATATGTTTGTTATGTATTTATTTATGTGCCTTACATACGCAGTGCATTATTCGTACTGACGCCCCTTTTGCTTGGGGACGCTACGTTTCATGCCCGCAGGTCCCGATTGATATATCTAGAGCCCTCCAAGTAGGCTACCAGCTCAGCGGAAGATGTTGGTGCGATCCTTTTTCTTCGAAGTTTCTCGTTTGGTTAGTATGATTTAGACGTGTATTTCTTTATGGCAGGACTATGTCCCGATCTTTATGAAAATTATGTATTCTTAGAGGCTTGTAGACATATATCATGTACGTAAAATATTGTACGACCTTGTCGGCCTAAGTTTAGTATACGAGTCTATATTTGTATTAGACCCGTATATCTTATGTATAAGTTGGTATCTCACGTTGTGTTTTACTTATCTCACAGCAGCCTTTCGACTCAGTTATCTACGATAGTATGATACGTTATGTTGGTACTTGGTTGAGTAAGGTACTGGGTGCCCATCGTGGCCATCGGTTTGGGTCGTGACAGCGAGCACCTCGTCCATGTGAGGAGATACTACCCCTGACTTTGGTGCAAAGTAGTACAACAGAGCTATCAACCCATGATTACAGCACCAGCCACCCGGCCGCCCAGATGTGAGGGACAAGATGGTAGAGGTCGTCTTAGAGGTGGAGGCCAAACAGGGAGAGGTCAATCAACTGTTGTTCAGTCAGGCGGAGGCCAGCCAACCGGGGCTCCAACTAGATTCTATGCTTTCCCGGCCAGACCAGATAAAGTGGCCTCAGATGCCGTGATCACATGTATTATTTCCGTATGCCGTGGGGATGCTTTAGTATTATTTGATCCAGGGTCTACCTATTCATATGTGTCATCTCTGTTTTCTCATATCCTGGATATTCTCGTGAGTCCTTGGGTACTCCTGTTTATGTGTCCACCCCTGTGGGCGATTCAGTGGTTGTGGATAAGATATTTCGGTCATGTGTGGTCACGTTCTATGGTTTCGAGACTAGAGCGAATCTCCTATTACTTGATATGACCGACTTTGAGGTCATACATGGCATGTACGGGTTATCTCCTTATCACGCCATCCTAGATTGCCATGCCAAGACTGTTACCTTAGCCATGCCCGAGTTGCCGAGATTGGAGTGGAAGGGTTCCTCAGTTAGAGCAGCCAGTTGGGTTATTTCCTATCTGAAGGCTTAATTTATGGTCGAGAAGGGGTGTTTGGCCTATCTAGCTTATGTACGGGAGACCACCACAGAGTCTCCGACGATTGATTCAGTGCCAGTAGTTCGGGAGTTCGCCTATGTGTTTCCTTCTGACCTTCCAAGCATGCCGCCACATCGTGATATTGATTTTTGCATTGACTTAGCTCTAGGCACCCAACCTATATCTATTCCACCGTAAGGTGTGGCTCCGAAAGAATTGAAAGAGTTGAATGAACAACTTGAAGAGTTGCTAGCTAAGGGATTTATCAGACCGAGTGTGTCACCTTGGGGTGCGCTAGTATTATTTGTGAAAAAGAAAGACGGGACCATGCGGATGTGTATTGACTACCTCCATTTGAAAAAAGTTACCATCAAGAACAAGTACCCGTTGCCGCACTTCGATGATTTGTTTTACCAGTTGCAGGGTGCTAGGGTATTTTCTATGATTGACTTGAGATCGGGGTACCATCAACTGAAGATTCGGGACTCAGATGTTCCAAAGACTGCTTTCCGTACTAGATATGGTCATTATGAGTTCCTTGTGATGTCCTTTGGCTTGATTAATGCCCCAGATGTGTTTACGGATTTTATGAACAGGGTGTTCATTCCCTATATTGATTCTTTTGTTATCGTCTTCATTGATGACATCTTGATCTACTCACGTAGCCTGGGGGAGCACGAGCAGCATTTGAGTGTAGTGCTTTAGACATTATGAGAACAGAAGCTATATGCTAAGTTCTCCAATTGTGAGTTTTGGCTAGAGTCAGTGGCATTCTTGGGGCATGTTGTATCGGGAGAGGGTATTAAGGTGGATCCTAAGAAGATTGAGGCGGTTCAGAGTTGGCCACGTCCCACTTCAGTGACTGAGATCAAGAGTTTGCTGAGGTTAGCAGGTTATTATCGCCAATTTGTGCACGATTTTTCGTCCATTGCAGCACCTTTGACTAGATTGACCCATAAGGGTGCCCCTTTCCATTGGTCCGATGAATGTGAGGCGAGCTTTCAGAAGCTCAAGACAGCGTTGACCACAACACCGTTTCTAGTGTTGCCTTCTGGTTCGGGGAAGTATACAGTTTATTGTGATAGTTCACGAGTTAACTTGGGATGTGTATTGATGCAGGAGGGGCGAGTTATTACATATGCCTCATGTTAGATGAAGATTCATGAGAAGAACTACCCCGTGCACGATTTAGAGTTGGCAGCGATTGGTCATGCTCTTAAGATTTGGAGGCATCACTTGTATGGAGTGTCCTGTGAGGTTTATACCGACCACCGCAGTTTACAACACTTATTCAAGCAGAGGGATCTTAATTTGAGGTTTATACCGACCACCGCAGTTTACTGAAGGACTATGAAATCACCATACTTTATCATCCGGGCAAGGCAAATGTTGTCGCAGAAGCCTTAAGCAGGAAGACGGAGAATATGGGTAGCTTGGCATTCATTTTAATGGAGGAGAGGCCACTAGATTTGGACATTCAGACCTTGTCTAACAGACTTGTGAGGCTGGACATTTCAGAGCCCAGCCGAGTTCTTGCATGTGTTGTTGCTCAATCTTCATTATTGGGACAGATCAAGGCTCGACAGTTTGATGATCAACATTTAGCAGTTCTCAGAGAGACAGTACTACAAGGTGGTGCAAAAGAGGTTTCTATTGGCGAGGATGGTGTTCTGTGACTTCAGGGTCACCTATGTGTCCCTAATGTTGATGGCCTGAGGGAGAGTATTCTAGAGGAGGCACACAGTTCGCGGTATTCTATTCATCCAGGCTCTACGAAGATGTATCCTGACCTGAGGCAGCATTATTGGTGGCGGTAGATGAAGAAAGACATAATGGAGTTTGTAGCTAGGTGCCTAAATTGCCAGCAGGTTAAGTATGAACACCAGAGGCTAGGAGGCCTACTCCAACAGATGACTATACCTGAGTGGAAATGAGAGCGCATCACTATGGACTTCGTAGTTGGGTTGCCACAGACTTTGCGGAAGTTCGATGAAATGTGAGTTATTGTTGACAGGTTGACCAAGTCGGTACACTTCATTCTAGTAGCCACTACTTATACTTCAGATAGGTTGGTCCAAATCTACATTCGGGAGATAGTCCGGTTGCACGGTGTGCTTGTGTCCATCATATAACATAGAGGTCCTCAGTTTACTTCGCATTTCTGGAGAGCCGTACAAAGTGAGTTGGGCACCCGTGTAGAACTCAGCATAGTATTCCATCCACAGACCGACGGGCAGTCGGAGCAGACAATTAAGATATTGGAGGACATGCTCAGAGCATGTGTGATTGTCTTTGGAGGGCAGTGATATCAGTTCTTGCCCTAGGCCGAGTTTTCTTACAACAACAGTTATCAGTTCAGCATCGAGATGGCTCCATTTGAGGCTTTATATGGTCGGCGATGTCGTTCTCCCATCGAGTGGTTTGAGCCTGGCGAGGCTAAGTTATACGGTACTGATCTGGTAAAGGATGCCTTGGAAAAGGTAAAGTTGATTTAGGAGAGACTTCGTACGGCGCAGTCCAGACATAAGTGTTACGAGGATCAGAAGGCGCGTGATGTATCATATATGGTCGGTAAGAAGGTTCTCTTGAAAGTCTCATCGATGAAGGGTATTATGAGATTCGGGAAAAAGGGCAAGTTGAGCCCTAGGTTTATAGGCCCATTTGAGGTGTTAAGAAGAGTTGGGGAGTGTAACGACCGGACCGATTATTTTGAGCATTTGCATTTCATTCGGTAGTTTGGGGGAACGAGTAGCTCCGTATGATTTATTAGGACTTGTGCAAAATTTGAGTTCATTTGGACGTGGTTTGGTAGGTTTCGGCGTCATTAGCTATTTTTGGAAGTCTAGAAGTTCTTAGGCTTGAATCCGAGGTTGAATTAGTGTTTTGGTGTTGTTTTGGGTGTTCCAAAGGTTCGACTAAGTTCGGATAATGATATATGACTTGTTGAAATTATTGGTTGAGGTCCCGAGGGCCTCGGGTGAGTTTTGGATAGGTTTGGGTTGTGTTGCGCTCGTTTTTCTTATGTTTCGACACTGCTTTTCAAGCAGAAGTGATATCATATTGAGCAAATGAGCTCTGAGTTATGTTTTGATTGAAATATTAGATGCATATCGTAATTACGGAGCCACAACAGAAACAATTTTCGAATTTGGACATCATATAAGGATATTATGGTCATTTTTCTAAGAATTAAGTTGTCAAATATTTTCATATTAATTACGAAATTGCCACGACATCGCATTCAAAAATATGCCTTATTTGCAAATATTGAAACCAACATATCTTCTTCATTATAAGGCCAAATTGAGTGATTCAAAAGACTAACTTGATTAGAATTTTACAAGAAATCAATTGGAGGCATAAAAAACGAGGTTAGGTATCATTTGGCACAAGAAACGAGACAGAATAATATATAAAATAAGGGGTTGTTCATTCAGTCATATTTTGAGTTGGGGAGCTCGGATTCTTGTGATTTTCACTGTATGGATTGGGGTAAGTGTTCTCTACTCGGTTTTGGTTATATTTCATAAATCCATCTTCATTTTTGGTATTTGATTGATGATTCAAAGTGAAATTGAGGGAGTTAAGGTTTGAGTTTTGGAGATTCTTAAGTGAGGATTTGAAGGACCAAACGGAGTCCGATTTTGATGAATTTAATATGGTTAGACTCAGGAGAGGACGATGTTTATTATTCTATCAATTTTGACTGGTTTCGATACGTGTGTCTTGGGGTCGTGTTTTGGCTGATTTCAGATTTTGGTATATTTTATAGTTTTTATTGTGGAATTCGATTCTTTAGAACATGTTAATGGTATTAATCTGATTATGATTAGATTCAAAGCTTTTGGAGACTGAGTTCTGTGATGAGGGCATCCCAGAGTAGAATTTTACGCTATTGAGGTAATTAATAATTTTAACTCTGGCTTTAAGGGTATAAACCCAGAGAATTTGATATCATGTGATTGTTTGGAGGTGATACCCACGCTAGGTGATGGGCGTGTGGGTGTATACCTCGAGAGATTGAGACTTGGTTCGTCCCGTGAGGCCTAATGGCCATCATCTATGTTTACGTAGTTACTTGTAGTTGAACTTGTCTGCATTCATGTTAGAGATCCCGCTTAGGATTTATTCATGCTCACATTATTTGTACTCAATCATAGAAATTATTGTACATGTTTACCTCAGTCTCTATTATTTGCTAATATGCTATGATACTTGATGTGTGTTGTGTCCCCTTATTTATTGATGATGGTGAGGCTAGGGTGGTACATGATTGAGTAAGGCCGAGGGCCTGGTTGTGAGGATATTAATACCATAGTGCATGAGTTGTACGCATAGAACGTGAGTTGACCGTGCGGGTCCAGGTACTGATACTATAGCACGTGAGTTGTCAGCGTAACATGTGAGTTGACCGTGCGGATCCAGGTATTGATATGGTAGCACGTGAGTTGTCCGTGCTTAGCGCTTGGGCTTTGGGAGCCCCTCCGGAGTATGTACACACCCCTAGTGAGCGCAGAGTGTTTAGTGTATTGAGTGTTGAGTGCTAAGTGCGACTAATGAGTGATGGAGTGACATTGATGTGAGGTTGCATTTACTTTTGCTGTTGCTGCATTTATCTGTTAAATTTATTAGTGGAATTTACTTAGTTATGGAATTTACCTGTTTATTCCTGTTATTTTTAAATTGCAAAAAATAAATAATTGGACTGCTTTGCTTAGCTTGTCACAACTTCTTAGTTCCTTACTTATTTCTGTTACTACTGAGTCGGTTGTACTCATACTACATCCTACACTTTATGTGCAGATCCATGTGAGTTAGCATAGGTGATCGTCGAGTTCAGGCCGACTATCTTCAGAGACTGCAAGGTAGCTGCTAGCGTCCGCAGGGCCTTGTTACTCCTTTTTTCATTTCTTCTTTGGACGGTATATACAGTTAGACAATTATATATCTTAGTTCTTAGAGTTAGATGCTCATGACTTAGTGACACCCCGATGTTCGGGGCTAGCTTCCTTATTTTTATATTAATTATATTTATAGTTGATTTAGTTTATGAAAGTTTAAAGGTTGGAAATGTTTTATTAATTTCATATAATCGATTTAGTAGTAAAATTTTGGGAAATAGGTCTGTCTTGTAACACGATAGGTGCCATCACGACCATGGTTAGATTTTGGGTCGTGACATAGAGGTTGCTTATGAGCTCGTTTTACCTCCCAATTATTATGCGTTCATCCAATTTTTCATGTGTCTATGCTACGGAGGTACCACACCGACTTATCTCATTTGTTAGACTTCAGTACCATTCACCGACTTAGCACGAGTGTCACGATCCCAAAACTACCCTGGCCGTGATGGAGCCTTTTGTGATACTAGGCTAGCCAATTTAATATTCAAAACATAAAGAATTTTTCAGTTATATCATTTCTAATATGATATCTCATAAATATGTCATTTAAGCATTTTTAAAATAGAAAATGATAAGCCAAATGTCTAAATACAGGCCAACAATCCCGGAGTCACTAAGTCACGAGCATGTAAAGAAAATACATAAGTCTGACACCGTATCTTTAATGCAAGATAAGTCTAGGAGATGCAAATACTACAGAAGTAAGAAGGAGAAAAGAGGGCTGCAGATGCATGCAGCAACCTCGCGAAATCTCCGAGAGTCCCTGGACAGATAAACAACTCCCTCCGCTCTAGCACCTGGATCTGCACACAAGGTGTGGGGAGTAATGTGACTACGCCAACTCAGTAGTAATGAAAGTAAATAAAGTCTGAGAAATACGAAACACATAAAACAAGCCATCAATCCACAACAAATACAGTTGTTCTTTCGAAATCGTAGATACGACAATTTATAATGCTTAAAAGCCGATTTCAGTAAAAATCCTTTGAAATTATGCCTTTCAACAGTTTCATAGAAGTTCAAGAAACACCTAGGGTTAAGAATCATAGAAATCATAAATAGCCTCTCGGGCAAAAACATGTTTCATAAACCGCCTCTCAGGTATAACATCACTCAGAATCACTCATCGAGCATACCTCACAATCACTTAGAATCAGCCCCTCGGAAAATCCTCACAGTCACTTATGCCTCCCAATCACTCGTCACTCGTCACTCGGTAGGTACCCACGCTCACTGGGGGTGACCAGACTTTGGAGGGGCTCCTACAACCCAAGCGGTATAATAAGCTATCTCGTGGAAAAATCACTCAGGCTCTCGGCCTCTCATATATCATAAATTGTGTAACATGCTGCGACGCGCAGCCCGATCCCATAATATCCTCACAACATAGCCCTCGGCCTCACCTAGTCAAAAACCCTCTCAAGCCACTCGGGCTATCAGTAAAACGGGGTACTCGACCCAAAATATCATTTTATGCATCAAATAGTGTAAATGAGACTGAGTTTCGAAACCAGTTAAACATATCATGACTGAGTGTAAGTTTTAAATCAACACAGTGAGAAAATAACAGTAAAAATCCCCTAAAGGTTCAAACAACTTGGCACGAGGCCCAAATACGACATTCAACCCAAAGCATAGTAAAAATCCTTAAAACATAAAATATCATATGATTTGTATTCAAATATGGAACTTATTAGTTGCTACGAGACGGACCAAGTCACAATCCTCCAACAGTGTATACCACACACTCGTCATCTAGCATGTGCGCCCCTCCAAAATAGTTATACAATGTGAAGTCCGGGGTTTCATACCCTTAGGACAAGATTTACAATCATTACTTACCTCAAACCGGACCAAACTCTATTCTGCGATGCCATTGCCTCTTGATTTGGCCTCCAAATGCTCCGAATCTAACCAAAATCAATATATTATCCTCAATATACGCTATAGGATTGAATTCCACTTAAATGTTATCAAGCAAAACCAAAAATCCTAAATTTGGCTCAACCCGGCCCCCAGGCCCACGTCTCACAGTCCGAGGAAATTCACAAAACTCAGAAACCCATTCACTCCCGAGTCCAACCATACTAATTTTATCAAAATCCGACCTCGAACCAGTGTTCAACTCTAAAAAATCTATTTATGAAGTTTTTCTACAATTTCCCCCAATTTCCATCCCCAATTCTCTAATCAAATGATGGATTGAATGGTATAATCATGTGTTTAGTTAAAATTGAGTTAGAATCACTTACCCTGATGGTTTTCTTGAAAATCCCTCGAAAATTCTCCAAAACCTGAGCTCTCTAGGTCAAAGTATGAAAATAGAACCCTGATTCTCATATTTATAGTGCACCCTCTGATTCCCGTTCCGCTGACAGCGAAAAACCATCGCCGCCGTGAGCCCCATACTGCAGTCTGTAGAATTCCCATCGCAACCGCGCAATTCTCCAAACTCATGAGACCTTTGCAGATCCTTCTGCTGACCGCAGAAAAAGTATCTCCCCCGCAAAATTCCACCGCTCCTAGTGGAAAAGGCGCTGCTCTCGCAAAATTCTACCGCTGACCGCGCCCCAAACTTCAGAGAACCCCCTTTTCTGAAACACCAGCAACTCAGCACACCAATACCCTTTCTTTTCCAACAGTTAATTCCCCGTTAACCATCTTATGATGACCCAAAGGGTCATCTTATGAATTAAAACACTATTATGCGATCATTAGCCTTGAAAAGACCAATTTAAATTTTCTCGATTTGCGTGCGCAGTCCGGACGTGAATCCGGAAAGCTTTTATGTGAAAATATGAGAAAAAAGTAATTTTTAGAGTTAAAATTTGGTTTTAGTTCTTTGGTCAATATTTTGAGTAAACGGACACGGATCTGTGTTATGATGATCCCGGGAGGTCCTCAATAAAATATGGGACTTGGGCGTATGCCCAAATTTGAATTTTGAGATCCCTAGCTTTAGAAATCAATTTTTGAAGAAAATTGTTTTGCTGGATTTTAATGAGATAAAAAAGGAATTAATGTTGTGAACTCATTGGTGTCGGGCTCGTATTTTGGTTCCGGAGCCCGGTACAGGTTTGTTATGATATTATCTTATCTGTGAAATTTGGTGGAAATCGAAATTCATTTGACGTGATTCGGACGTCCGGTTTAGAAATAGTGAAATGGAAGTGTTCTTTAGAAAATGTCACGACCCAAACCAATGGGCTGCGACGGGTGCCTGAGTCCTACCTGTCAAACACCCCTAAACATGCGTCTAAAATATGAACCTGAATAACATCTGCTAAATTACGGGAACAATATACATGAAAGAAATCTGCACAAAAAGGCATACATACATATACGTACAACATACGTTGGACGAGCTGACAAGGCTGCTATAGACAACTATACATCTCAAAACTGGAAGCCGGCAAGGCCACATACTATCCAACTAGACATGCTTTCTACAAACCTATAATAGAAACATAATTGTATAAAGACGGGATTGAGCCACGTCATACCCATATATATCTATATACAAACGTATCGTACCAAAATCAAAAGTAGCTCCGTATTAAGTGGAGCACACCAACTCTCGCTGATCAGGAATCCTAAGAAGGGGGACCGTCAGTTCGCCTACCTGCACCTGCGGGCATGAAATGCAAGCCCCGTGGAATAGGGCGTCAGTACGAAAAATGTACTGAGTATGTAAGGCATGGAAATTAGTACGTAAAAGACATAAATGAAACATGGAATACTGAAACACATCTTTAAATCTGAATAACTTTGTAAATTCTTAAACGTTTATAACGTCATGCACGTGCGTGTAAATATCATGTCATGCATAGGTATGGGTGTACATAGTATCATCAAGCCATTGAGGGCATCTCATCAAATCATATCGGCCACTGTGGGCAAAATCATCATCGTATACCAGCTGATCAGGTGGTGGTGCATATATAACGCCATAACCTTTCCCATACCCCATATACATATATATACATACATATATACGCGTATATAACGCCATTTGAATATACATACATACACGTATATAACGCCGTTTGAATCATATTACATCCACTGTGGGAAACATCATCATAATATACCACCTGATCAGGTGGTGGTGCGTATATAACGCCGTAACCTTTTCCCATATCCCATATACATATATTTACATATATACGCGTATATAACGCCATCTGGTCATGGGTCAATGCACATGTCTAAACGAGTGAAATGCATAAAAAATACATAATAATCTCGATATCCCTTTTGGATAAACCTTTCCTAATGCGTATTACTCTGAGACCCATGAAAAGAAGATAATAATAATTCTCATGGGGAAACAAGAATATAGACACCCCTAGTATTTCTATGAATAGAGTAATTTATAAAAACTGTGTATTTGCTCGTTTCTTCAGTATAATTTGGGCCATGACAAAAGAAAGAAGGGAGGGCCTTAACATACCTGTTCCTGGAATTATTTGAACGAATCTGCTTCTGTGAAATATGGACGAAATTTCTGCTTGAAATCTTGAAACGAAATTTGGACGAATTTGTTATGATTCTGCTCTTTAACGTTTTGTTTTAAGAATCAAAAACAAAATGTAAAATGGTTGTTTGATCTTGAATGAAGGAATTGTCTCTTATTTCTCACGTCTTTATTTCAAACCAAGGAAGATGGAAAATATTTAAGTTAAAATGCTGAACAACATTCTGATTTTGAAAGGATATATTTTGATTCCTTTTTGAATCATGTTGGACTTTGTAATAATTAGAACACTCTTGTCTAGGTGGCAGCATAAGTGACTAATTAGTCACTTCCATTCTTGTGGCTTCATGCCACGTGGGGTGGGGGTGGATATTAAATTTTTTATCCACTTATTAGTTAACCGGATAATGTTTCGTTACCCGGTAACTAATCAACTACCCGTATAATTAAGAATTATTTTAAATTACCTGAAAATACTACTCATTTTTAATATACTTTATACATTATACTACCGTGGTCATAGTGTACCTTGCATAATACTAGTTCATAATTATCGGGTATTATCGCTCGACCCATATTTTATTCCAAATTGTCCACCTTCAACAAAACTCGTTTTCTTTAATCCGTGTACCCCTTTATCCTTCATAATACTTATTTATCGCTTTTTTTTTTAAAATAACGTAAATACATTAACGTCAAAATGATCTCATCCCCGAGTTCACGTCGGTTAACCAAAGACGAAATTTTTAATGTACGAAAACGCGAGATGTGACATCCTTCCCTCCTTAGAAACATTCGTCCTCGAATGATTAACCTTTCGGGATTTATATAACCTTGGTACAGTCGCCCTTGTAACAAAGCTACTACAATCTCTTCTTGTAGAAACCCAGTAATTTAACGCCATATAAGACCACAATCATTAATAACGACGATGGCCTTACATGACCAATAACAATAGCTAGCACAAATATTTGTACACGCACCTTGAGGTTATGACGTGTCAGTCGGACCCTTCTCTGGAAGAGGAAATAGGTAGGGATATCTAGAGTTCATGTCTTCCTCGGCCTCCCAACTAATTTCTTCCACATTGTTGTTCCTCCAAAGTACTTTCACGGAGGCTACCTCCTTATTCCGTAGCTTGCAGTTTTGTCGGTCTAGGATGGCAACAGGAATTTCCTCATATGACAAGTCCTCTATAATCTGTACATCATCCGTGGGCACCACTCGGGTAGGATCGCCATTGCACTTCCGCAACATAGATACGTGAAAACCTGGATGGATAGACTCCAACTCTGAGGGAAATTCTAACTCATAAGCTACTTGGCCAACTCTCCGAATAATCCTATAAGGCCCAATATATCGTGGGCTAAGTTTGCCTTTCTTGCCAAACCTCATCACGCCCTTCATAGGTGACACCTTTAAGAATACCCAATCATCAACCCCGAACTCTAAATCTCGTCGCCGCATGTCCGAATATGACTTCTGACGACTCTGAGCTGTCAATAGTCGATCCCGGATAAGCTTTACTTTTTCTATGGCTTGCTGAACCAGGTCTGGCCCATGTAATCCAGATTCTCCAACATCGAACCACCCTATAGGTGACCTATATTTCCGTCAGTAAAGAGCTTCGTATGGAGCCATCTGAATGCTGGAATGGTAGCTATTATTATATGCGAACTCAATAAGCGACAGATGATCATCCCAGCTACCTTTGAAGTCTATTACACAAGCTCGCAGCATATCCTCTAGTGTTTAAATAGTACACTCAGCCTGTCTGTTTGTCTAGGGATGAAATGATGTACTAAGACTTACTTGAGTCCCCAATTCCTTTTGGAAGGACCTCCAGAAGTTAGCTGTAAATTGAGCTCCTCTATCCAAGATAATAGATACAGGGACACCATGCAGTTCTACTATCTCCTTGATATAAAGTCTCACATAATCTTTTGAGGAATATGTAGTTCTAACGGGCAGAAAATGGGCTGACTTTGTGAGCCTATCAACAATCACCCATATCGAATCGAACTTATGCTGGGTACGAGGTAAGTCTACGATGAAATCCATATTGATTATCTCCCATTTCCAAGTCGGAATATTCATAGCCTGCAAAAATCCATCGGGTTTTTGATGCTCAATCTTAACCTGATGATAGTTAGGACACTGAGCAACAAATTCTGCTATATCCTTTTTCATCCCGTCCCACCAATATATTTTTCTGATGTCATGATACATCTTTGTTGCTCCTGGATGGATAAAATAACGAGAATAGTGAGTTCCTCCCATAACCAGCCGACGTAGCCCTGCAACATTAGACACACACAATCGCCCTTGATATTTGAGGACTCCATCTTCTGTAATTTCAAATGGTGTCTTCTCCTTTTGAAGGGTGGTGTCCCCATAACGAACTAACACAGGATCCTCGTATTGGCGTTCCTTTACTTCAGTTACTAAAGAGGATGTTGTCGTGTCTTGAATAGTAATTCCAATATCACCTGAATCCAGTAACCGAACTCCAAGACTAGCTAGCTGATGAACCTCACGAGCTATTCCCGTCTTTTCTGGCTGCAAATACGACAGGCTACCCATAGATCTACGGCTGAGGGAGTCAACTACTATATTTGCCTTCCCCGGATGGTATAAAATTTCAACGTCATAGTCTTAAGTAGCTCCAACCATCTCCTTTGACGTAGATTCAATTCCTTTTGCTTGAAGATGTACAGGAGGCTCTTACGATCCGTATAGATATCAACATGAATGCCATACAAGTAGTGCCTCCACATCTTTAGTGCATGAATCACAACAACTAATTCTAAATCGTGGGTCGGGTAGTTCTTCTCGTGATTTCTTAGTTCTCTAGAAGCATAAGCCACAACCTTACCATGCTGCATTAGCACACAACCAAATCCAATGCCTGAAGCATCACAATATATAACATAACCAACGGTCCCTTCTGGGAACGTTAGAACTGATGCTGAAGTTAACCTGTCCTTTAATGCATGGAAACTCCGTTCACAAGATCAGTCCATTGAAACTTTTCTCTCTTCTGAGTCAACTTTGTTAAAGGTGCTAAAAGGGAAGAAAATCCTTCCACAAATCTCCTATAATAACCCGCCAATCCAAGAAAGCTCCGAACCTCCGTCGGTGTTGTGGGCCTAGGCCAAGTCTTTACTGCCTCAATCTTTTGTGTATCCACCCAGATGCCTTTACCCGAGATGATATGTCCAAGGAAAGTTACAGAGTTCAACCAGAATTCACACTTAGAAACTTTTGCATACAACTTCCTTTCTTGTAGAACTCTGAGCACAATACGCAGATGACCAACATGCTCCTGAACGAGAATATACCAATATATCGTCAATAAATACAATTACAAATAGATCTAAGAAAGGCATGAACACACAGTTCATCAAATCCATGAATACTGCTGGGGAATTTGTCAGACCAAACGACAAAACCTGAAACTCAAAGTGCCCATATCTAGTCCTGAATGCTGTCTTCGGAATATCTTCATCCTTAATCCTTATCTGATGGTACCCGGACCTCAAGTCTATCTTTGAAAAGCAGATGGCACCTTGCAACTGATCAAATAAGTCGTCAATCCTCGGGAGCGGGTACTTATTCTTGATCGTCACCTTATTCAGTTGCCTATAATCAATACACATTCGTAAGGAACCATCTTTCTTCCTTACAAACAATGCAGGTGCTCCCCACGGTGACGTACTAGATCTGATAAAACCTTTTTCAAGCAAGTCCTTTAGTTTTTCTTTCAACTCTTTCAGTTCTGCGGGGGCCATTTTATAGGGAAGAATAGATATTGGGTGAGTATCAGGTAGTAAATCAATAGAAAACTCAATTCCTCGCTCTGACAGGAGACCTGGAAGTTCATCAGGGAAGACATCTGGAAACTCATTTACCACAGGGATGGACTGAATGGTTGGTGACTTTACTTCAACATCCTGAACCCGAACTAAGTGATAAATACAACCCTTTCTGATCATCTCCCTTTCCTTGAGATAGGAAATAAATCTACCTCTCGGCGATGCCGTGTTACCTTTCCACTCTTAAACAGGCTCCCCCGAAAATTGAAATCGGACTATCTTTGATCTACAATCAACGTTGGCATGACAAGAAGCCAACCAATCCATACCCATTATAACATCAAATTCTATCATATCTAACTCGATTAAGTCTGCTACGGTAGGTCGACCATGAACTATTATTATACAACCCCTATATACCTGCTTAGCTATCACCTAGTCACCAACAGGTGTAGATACCTCAAAAGATTTAACCAACTCAGGTTTTATTTCAAACTTACTAGCAACCAATGGAGTAACGTATGATAAGGTGGAACCTGGATCAATCAGTGCATATACATCATAGGAGGAGACTGATAATATACCTGTAACAACATCAGGCGATGACTTTTGGTCCCGTCGTTCTGCCAACGCATAAATGCGGTTCTGAAGGCTGCTCGAGCTAGATGCTCCGCCTCTGCCTCTACCACGACTCATTGGTGCAGGAGGACCTTGCCCAGGGGGGTGTACTGATGATGACAATCCAGCTATAGATCCCGCTGGCTAAGCTACGCTTGCATCACCTCTCATCGAACAATCCCTCATAACGTGGCCCGGATAACCACAAGTATAACAAACACCTAATCCCATACGGCACTGCCCGTTATGCTGCTTACCACATTGAGTACATCGTGGCAAGGGTGGCCTCATCTGATTTGACTCACTCATATACTGAGAACCTGAGGCCCTAAAATTCTGACCAGGCTCTGAATACATAGAATGATCAAATCTCTTACTGCCAAATTGAGGGGGCGCGCTAGTTGAGGGCTGAAATGGATATTTCGAATACTGTTGCCTCTGACCTCCTCTAAACTCACTAGAAGGACCCGAAGACCTCGCTCTCTTATTCTGGTCCCTATTATGCTCTCTTATTCTGGTCCCTATTATGCTCACGGTTGGCCCTCTATTTCTGTTTACGCTCCTCTACACCTTGAGCGTATGCTTGCATACGAGAAATATCCATGTCTGGATGAAGTGAAACCGACATACAATGGTTAAGCAAGTAAGGCTCTAATCCCATCATGAACCGGTGAACTCGATCCTCCATCTTAGATACAATAGTGGGAGCATGCCTAGCCAACGAATAAAACTGAAGACTATACTCCCGAACACTCATGTTTCCCTGCCGAAAGGTCAAGAACCTATTAACTTTGGCTCGCCTAAGCTCTGGTGGTAGATAATGACGAAGAAAAGCTTTTGTAAACTCCTGCCATACTGCTGGAGAGGCATTCTCACCTCTGGACAATTCCGTTCACAAGCATGCCAAAAGAAAGAAGGAAGGGCCTTAAAATACCTGTTCCTGGAATTATTTGAACGAATCTGCTTCTGTGAAATATGGACGAAATTTCTGCTTGAAATCTTGAAACGAAATTTGGACGAATTTGTTATGATTCTGCTCTTTAACGTTTTGGTTTAAGAATCAAAAACAAAATGTAAAATGGTTGTTTGATCTTGAATGAAGGAATTGTCTCTTATTTCTCACGTCTTTATTTCAAACCAAGGAAGATGGAAAATCTTTAAGTTAAAATGCTGAACAACATTCTGATTTTGAAAGGATATATTTTGATTCCTTTTTGAATCATGTTGGACTTTGTAATAATTAGACAACTCTTGTCTAGGTGGCAGCATAAGTGACTAATTAGTCACTTCCATTCTTGTGGCTTCATGCCACGTGGGGTGGGGGTGGATATTAAATTTTTTATCCACTTATTAGTTAACCGGATAATGTTTCGTTACCCGGTAACTAATCAATTACCCGTATAATTAAGAATTATTTTAAATTACCTGAAAATACTACTTATTTTTAAGATACTTTATACATTATACTACCGTGGTCATATTGTACCTTGCATAGTACTAGTTCATAATTATCGGGTATTATCGCTCGACCCATATTTTATTCCAAATTGTCCACCTTCAACGAAACTCATTTTCTTTAATCTGTGTACCCATTTATCCTTCATAATACTTATTTATCGCTTTTTTTAATAAAAATAACATAAATACGTTAACGTCAAAATGATCTCATCCCCGAGTTCACGTCGGTTAACCGAAGACGAAACTTTTAATGTACGAAAACGCGAGATGTGACAGAAAAATCATGAGTTTTGAGGTTAAATTTATAGTTTTTAGATGTTATTTTTGTGATTTGATCGCACGAGCAAGTCCGTATGATATTTTTAGACTCGCGTGCATGTTTGGTTTAGAGCCCCGAGGGCTCAGATGAGTTTCTGGTAGGCTTTAGGATGTTTTTAATTTGTAAAAAACAATCTGCTATCATAACAGTTTCTAAAAAAGAATTACAGCAGCCAGAACCTATTAAAACACCAACACCTCCTTTTACATAACCAACTCGGGCAACATCCATTATTTTTCATATTTTCCAACTAAAAAGACCTAGAGGCGATTTTCTTCACACAAGTCCATTCCCAAAGTGTTGGTAAACGATTCTAAACTATTCTCTTTCAATTATCCAATATTTTACATCACTCTTCAATAAAATATCAAGGGGTTTTATGGTAGAAATTGGGGGTTTGGGTAGAATTAGAGAATTTGTTAAAAATCAAATTTTGACCTCGAATTGGGGTCGAATTTAAAAACGAATTGCGTACTCGGGCTCGGAGGTAAACGGGTAAATGGAATTTTGTCCGAACCCCGAGTTTGGACCAAGCGAACCCAGGGTCGATTTTTAACTTTTTTGAGAAAACTTAGGAAAATCATAGTTTGGAATTAAAGTTAGTTCCTTTAGCACTAATTAATAACATTGAACTAATTAAGATTAGATTCGAGTGAGTTGAAGTCCAATTCTAAAGGAAAAGTTGTGCTTGAGCAGTGAGTGACCTGCGAATTCGAGGTAAGTGCTTGGTTTAACCTTGACTTGAGGGAATAGAAATCTCCAACTTAAATGCTATGTGAATTTGCATGTGTGTGGTGTATAGGTCAGGTAACGAGTATCTATGAACCACTAAATTACTTGATGAACATGATCCCTTTCGTGTTTCCAATTTAATTAATCCCTGGTTTAAATGTTTTATGATCATTGATGCCTTCATGTCTATTTGGTTTCTTCAATTTATTGTAGGTATTGTTTCAAGTACTTTGGAAGTGTTGGTTGTTCCTTTGGTTTCATTGTGATACATAAAAAAGTGAGATGGTTGACAGTGTTTCACTATATATTTCGGTTGGGTTTATTGTGAAATGATGATTGATGAAGTTTATGAGTAGTACAACTCTCTGTTTACAATTGTTGAGACAATAACATTGTGAAAGTCTTTGACCTGAATTGTGAAATCTTTTATAAATAAATTGATGTGATTGTCTGGTGGGAGCGGGTTGTACGCGTCAACAAGGAGTGATAAAGGGTCGACATGTGGGATTAGGTTGCACGCCGCAACAGGAGAAATAAGGGTGATATATATAGGGAGGAGCAATAGGTGATTTTATTAAAGTGAAATTTTAGAAAGTTGGAAACTTATGTGAGAATTGGTTATAGCTGAGACCTGGAAAAGGTGGCTGGGTTATTTTATTTATTGCTACAGATTATTGTTTTGTTTACTTTAGAATTTCCTTCTTGCTTTATTATACATTGTTCACAGGTTACATTTTAAATGCCCCGCCGTAGCCTTGTCACTACGTCGTCGAGGTTAGGCTTGGGACTTACTCAGTACATGAGGTTGGTTGTACTGATACTATACTCTACACTTCTTGTGCAGATCTAGGTACCAGTCGGAGTTAGGTGAAAGTAGTAGTTGACATTATTGGCACGGAGATAAGAGGTAGATCTATTGGCGTCCGCAGATTCCTGGAGTCTTCCCTTTATTATTTAGATACTGTTTTATTTCATTCAAAACAGAGATACATTTCTTTCAGCCCAATTATTTATAGTATTCTTTAGTAGTTCGTGAATTGTGACACCAGACCCTAGGTAGTTATACATTTAATATTAGTTCGTGGTTCGTCTTATTATTTCTAATATTATTCTTGATATTAGTTATTGGAGAGTTTTGGATTTCGTTTTTATTTGGAATTGTTTATTCGTGTTTAAATAAATTTAAAGGAAAATGGATTATTAAGTTCTAACATTGGCTTGCCTAACAAGTGTGGTGTTAGGCGCCATCATGACCTCGGTGGTTGGGAATTTGGGTCGTGACAAGTTGGTATCAGAGCACTAGGTTGCCTAGGTCTCACAATTCACGAACAAGCTTAATAGAGTCTGAAGGATCGGTACGGAGACGTCTGTACTTATCTCTCAGAGGCTATAAAGTGAGGAGCAATTTCACTTTTATTCTACTCTATCGT
Organism: Nicotiana undulata; assembly: GCA_005239495.1. NCBI lineage: Eukaryota > Viridiplantae > Streptophyta > Magnoliopsida > Solanales > Solanaceae > Nicotiana > Nicotiana undulata. Next base: position 37,297 of record ML267981.1, read on the forward strand.
GTGAATTTATTCTATCATTGATGATTGAACTCGTCTATTCTTGTTCTCTCGCAAATCTCGACAACACACAATGCGTCTACAACCGGACAAGAAAGGGAGCCCCAATGGAAGCTACGATTAGGGAAAGAGGCAGAGGCAGAACTCAGTCTAGAGCTTGAACATCAACACCTATTGTATAGCCTCAAGTGGATCTAGAAGCAGATGTTCTAGCTTAGTCGGTACATGTTGGACCAGTTCAGGTTCCAGAAGGATTCATAGCTACTCCAGTTTTGTAGGACGCACTAGTCCGTTTATTGAGGTTGGACAAGTTTACCAGACTATTTCCACTCCATTTCAGTGGTACATCTTTTGAGGACCCACATGATTTTCTTGACTACCGCTATGAAGTGTTGCAGAACATGGGAATAGCTAAAAGCAATGGGGTTGATTTATATGAGCCGTGAAGTTTAACATTGTGGATTATCATACATTGTGACCTATGACTTCGTGCCAAGTGGGGAAGTCCACTGTCAAAGAATAGATTGCGGGGTCATGTGTTATATTGGTTTTGGCCTGGAATGTATAAGGCCCGAGAATTTGCAAGAGATAAAGCTGGGACTTGCAGTATTTCTGCCTCCTTAATAACCATATACCACAGTACAAAAGGAGTTATATAAACAACTTTAAATCTACAGAGGGTCTACTCTGCGTGGAAGTCACGGTTGCGGATTTTGGTGTGCTTGAGAGGGAGTATTGTGGTTGACGAGCTTCTAGACTTTATGGTTTGTGCCAAGATTTATCTGTATAGAGCTCTACTTTTGTGATCATTGTGCATCAATAGGGATGAGAGTTACCCCAAAGAATAACGAAGAGTATATGAATAAATGGGGTAGCTCAAGAATGTTGAGTCAACATATTAAAAGAAGAAATTAGCCGCCGGTGTTTGTGGCAAGCCTACGAAGAGGACGACCAGCCATTGCAACATCAACTACTTAACTCAGTTCTCATAAATTCTTTTGAAAGAGTTTGTTTCTCGGACTCTCCATAATGCGTGGCGCATAGGGCTTGAACGGTTGTGTCAGGTCATTATGACGGTGTCACAATATGCCATCAGATTTGATAGTTAGCCCGTCATACTCCTACTTCGGTTCATATAGCCAGAGAGAGAGTCAACAGACTCATTAAAGGACTCAATTATGATCGTAAAATTTTGTACGACTCAGGGCAGGTTGGTACTTTATTTCGGCTAGTGGTATAAATTGTCCTAGACTTGGGAGAGTCATATTTCATCAAAGCACTCAGGCGACGTGCCCCGTTGCAGTTACAACTCAACTTACATGACCAGCTGGGAGAAAGGGGCCGGAATGTCGAAGGTGGATGTCAGATTCTTAGAGGTGGAGTCCCAGCCTATTGATATATTTTCTATGGTATGGCTGAGGTCGCTACACCAGATGGTGTCATTACAAGTACAATCTCTAGTTATTATAAAGTGAAAATTTCCTTAACTTGATTCGGTTATTGTATCTAGAAAAGTCCTCTTAATATTCTCCACTCATGGGTGAGCTTCGTAACCCTGAAATCTACTTATGTGAATACTCATGTTGGGAGATTCTATTGAGATAGCTATGTCTACCATTATGTGTTATAATTTTGTTTAACGGAAAATATTTAAAAGAAGAAAATGGAATGTTTCGATTGGCACGATGTGTGTACTACTTGTGATTCGGAACTGAGGACGAGATCCTCGCATTTTTATATGATTTGATATGTTTAAATCGGGCTACGAGCAGCTGTGGTAGTTATATAAGGACGAGATCCTTGTGATGAAAATTGTTGTGTTTAAATTCTCCCTTGTGTAATTAATTTTTTTTACTATAGTACTAATAGGGAGTCATGCCTGTTAGGCTTATCTGAAAATTTTTGTATAAAATTATCTGTGCATGATTTTTCAAATTAGTGTTATAACTATTGAGCTTTAACCTATGAGGTAGGTTCCCGCCCATGTGGCGTTAAATGAGACACGTTAATTCGGGTAAATAATAATGAGGTCTTCATGCATCACATCTTGTTATTAATATTGTGAAGGGTTGAAAGGGGATTATTGTTACGTGAAGTTATTTGGTGATTCTATAATTGATTATGAACAACTATTATGATAATATTGAACCAAAATGGTGTTCCATTCAAATGGTCGGATGAGTGTGTGTTGAACTTTCAGAAGCTCAATATTGCTTTCACTACGACTCCAGTGTTGGTGTTGCCCACAAGTTCAGGATTGTACACGGTGTATTGTGGTGCATCTAGGTGCAGTATTAATGCATGATGGCAAGGTGATTGCTTATGCGTCGCGACAGTTGAAAGTCCATGAGAAGAATTATCCTGTCCACGACTTAGAGTTGGAAGCTATTGTTCACGCATTGAAGATCTGGAAGCGCTATCTTTATGGCGTGCCGTGTGAGGTTTTCACAGATCATATCAGCCTTCAATATTTGTTCAAGCAAAAGGATCTCAATTTGAGGCAGATGAGATGGTTAGAGTTATTGAAAGACTATGACGTCTTTATATTGTACCATCCGGGGACGACCAATGTGATGGCCGATGCATTGAGTAGGAAGGCGGTGATTATGGGCAGCCTTGCGTTCATTCGAGTCGGTGAGAGGCCGCTAGCTTCAGACATTCAGACTTTGGATAATCAGTTTGTGAGGTTAGACATTTCGGAGCCCAACCCTCTTTTAGCTTCTACAGTCGCTCGATCTTCCTTATTTGAGCGTATCGGAGATCGATAGAATGATGACCCTCACTTGATGGTCCTTAGGGACATAATGTGGCATGGTGGTGCCAAGCAGGTTATAGTTGGAGATGACAGTGTTTTGAGGATGCAGGGTCGAGTGTGTGTGTGCCTAATGTTGATGGGCTTGGGAGTTAATCCTTGATAAGGATCACAGTTCTAAGTATTCCATTCATCGGGTTGCTGTCAAAATGTATCAACATTTGCGACAACATTATTGATGGAGGAGAATGAAAAAGTATATAGTTGCATATGTATCTCGGTGTCTGAATTGTCAGCAAGTTAAGTACGAGCATCAGAGACCTGGTGGTTTACTTTAAAAGTTAGAAATTCCTGAGTGGAAGTGGGAGCGTATCACTACTATCACGACCCGATTTACCCTCCGAACGGTCTTGTGACGGCACATAGTCTCTACGACTAGGTAAGCCTAAAATTTGCGAAAAATAAGACAAAAAAATAATAGAACAGTAAAGAAGAAGCAATACTAAAAAAACTTAGTCGCTCGGCATGTACAACTTTTACTTTCGCAAACCCCGACATATCACAAATCACAAACTCTGTACTACTGTAGCTCTAAACAAAGGAATAAGGAAACATGTATCTATATATGTCTCCTAAATCTAGTAGTGGAAGGGGACACATGAGATCCTGCGGACGCGGCAAAATTACCTCACGATCTCCTAAGCAGCTGCTATGATGCGCCTAACCATGGTGGTGTGTACTGGTACCTGTATCTGCACATGGGGAAAACATGCGCAGGAAAGGGCGTGAGTACTCCACATTCGGTACTCAGTAAGTGCCAAGCCTAACCCCAGTCAAGTAGTGACGAGGTCAGGTTAAGGCTGTACTGAGTTTGAAAAATAAGTCGGTTATAAGTCTAAACAGTGAAATATAAATAAGCAATGATAGCAGAATATAAAAGGGAAATCTGAAGGAAATAATAAAGAAGAGCCCTCGCTCAGCACAACATATATGTCAACAGCAAATATGCAATGCAGTATATGGGGAAAGCTCCTGGATCTCGATCCGTAGTCCCAATTTAAATATGCTATGCAGTACAGGGGGAAAGCTCCCGAATCTCAGTCCGTAGTCCCAATTTAAATACGCAATGCAGTACATGGGGAAATCTACCGGATCTCTGTCCGTAGTCCCAATTTAAACATGCTATGCAGTACGGGGGAAAGCTCCTGAATCTCAATCCGTAGTCCCAATTTAAATATGCAATGCAGTACATAGGGAAAGCTCCCGGATCTCGGTCCGTAGTCCAAATTTAAATATGAAAAGTAGAATTCTATCGTATACGGCTCAATTAAACAATTCAAGAAAACATTAGGCACGAATAAGGTAAAATTACCTAAGCATGGAGCAAAATAGTAGCAAATACGGGGAAATTCAAGTAAGGGCAGGTAGGCATGCTTATTCCTACGCTAACTAATTAGTTATAACATGAAACAATAATATAGGATTGTAAATGAGTTATGTCATGGAAGGAAAAGTGGGATTTGAGCAAAAATGACCCGTGTACGCACTCGTCACCACACGTACACGGCGTTCACATAATAAAATCAGTATAAAAATGCCTAAGGGAAATCCCCAACACAGAGTTAGGCAAGCCACTTACCTTGACTGTGCTAATCAACTTCAAGGAAAAACATAGCAGATTATTTCTAAGCTAATACCCGAAATTAGGAAATTCGCCCAAAAAGTCCCCCGGGCCCACGTCTCGGAATCGAATAAATAATATATTTTTCGGACACTCGTTCACTCACGAGTCTAACCATATAAGAATCTCTAAAATCAGAGGTCAAACACCCAATCAAAACTCAATAATTTGGTGTATGAAGTTCATCCTATTTTTCCCATTTTCTACCCCAAATGTTCGAAATTAAAAGTGGGATTTAAGATTGGAATCATGGAATTTGATCTATGATGGATAGAAATCACTTACCCAAGTTACCCAGGTGCAAAAGTCTTCAAAAATCGCCTTTCTCGAGCTCTCAAAATAAAAAATGGTGAAAATAGACTTAAACCCTCGAATTGGGGTTTTAATATTCTGCCCAGGTATTTGCCTTATTCGATCGCGTACAATGAGTCGCGATCGCGGAGAGTAATGAAACACGCGCCTGAAATTCTTCATTATGATCGCGATTAAGGGTCTGCGATCGCGCACCTTCTGAACTTATAGCTATGCGATCGCGGTTGGGGCCACGCGACCGCATAGAACAAACACTGCATCTCTCTCCGCCCAAGGATACCTTACGCGATCGCGATCCTGGGCATGCGATCGCGGAGACCCACTGACCATAACCATGCGATCGCGACTGGACTTGTGCGATCACGAAGCACAATCTCTGAAAACCTCAACCTCAACCTAACACTACACGATCGCAGACTTATTCACGCGATCGCAGAGAACACTCAACTGCTGCTGTAAAACCAGCAAAACCAGCAAAACCAGCAAAGGCTTAGGCAAAAAACATGCCCGTTTGGCCACTCGAAACACACCCGAGGCCCCCGGGACCTCAACCAAAACTACCAATAAACCCTAATACTTCATTTATACTTGGTAGAGCCTTAAAAACATGTCTCATAACATAAAAATCATTAAATATGCATAGATTCAAGCCTAAGAACTTATGAAATTTCTAAAATCCACATTCTATGCCGAATCATGTCTAAACTCATCCGAATGACCTCAAATTTTGCACACAGGTCATAAATGACATTACGGACCTGCTGTTGCTTTCGGAATTCCAATCCAAGTCCGATATCAAAATTTCACCTATCGGCCGAAATCGCTGAAATTCTAACTTTCGCCAATTCAAGCCTAAATCCACATCCGAACTCAAAAACATATTCCGAACACGCTCCTAAGCCCGGAATCACCCAACAGAGCTAACAGAGTGGACATAATTCTATTCCGAATCCGTGTTCATACAGTTCTAGCTTCGGCCTGATTTCAAAAGCTAAAATCCACATTTAAGAACGATGTGTCCAAAATCACTCTGAATTTCACTACTCAACGCTCCGGCAAGTTTCAATGGCATAAATAGATATGGGAGAAGCAGTTATAAGGGGATCGGGGTGCTAACTCTCAAAACAACCGACCGGTTCGTTACATTCTCCCCCTTTTAAGAAAACCGTTCGTCCTCGAACGAGTATAGAAACATACCTGAAGTTGTGAATTGATGAGGGTACTGACTCCGCATATCCTGCTCGGCCTCACAAGTCTTCTCCTCGACCGGATGACCCCTCCACTGGACCTTGACTGAGGCGATATTCTTCGACCTGAGCTTTCTGACCTGCCTGGCCAATATAGCTACAGGCTCCTCAACATATGATAGATCCTTGTCCAACTGGGCTGAGCTGAAATCCAAAACATGAGTCGGATCACCGTGATACTTCTGGAGCATGGAAACGTGGAATACCAGATGAACTCCTGCTAGGTTGGGAGGCAAGGCCAACTCATAAGCAACCTCCCCAACCCACTGCAATACCTCAAAAGCGCCAATGAACCTCGGACTCAACTTACCCTTCTTCCCAAATCTCATGACGCCCTTCATACGCGATACCCAAAGCAAAACCCGATCACCAGTCATAAATGCCAAGTCACTAACCTTCCGGTTCGAATAACTCTTCTGCCTGGACTAAACTGTGCGAAGTCTCTCCTAAATCACCTTCACCTTGTCCAGGGCATCCTGAACAAAGTCTGTACCCAACAATCGGGCCTCGCCCGACTCAAACCATCCCACTGGAGACCTGCACCGCCTACCATACAAAGCTTCATACGGCGCCATATGAATGCTGGACTGGTAGCTGTTATTATAAGAAAACTCTGCAAGAGGCAAGTATCGGTCCCATGACCCTCCAAAATCCATCACACAGGCACAGAGCATATCCTTAAGAATCTGAATCGTGCGCTCGGACAGCCCGTCTGTCTGGGGGTGAAATGCTGAGCTGAGATCTATTTGTGTACCCGACTCACTATGCAAGGCTCTCCAGAAGTGAGAGGTGAAATGAGGACCTCGATCTAATATAATGGACACCGGCACACCATGAAACCGGACTATCTCCCGAATTTAGATCTGAGCCAATCTCTCAGAAGAATAATGAAATGGGCTGATTTGGTCAACCGGTCCAAAATCACCCAAATAGCATCATGCTTCCCCAAGGTCCGAGGAAGTCCAACCACAAAGTCCATGGTGATCCGCTCCCACTTCCACTCTAGAAGCTTAATCTGCTGAAGTAATCCTCCCGGTCTTTGAGGCTCACATTTGACTTGCTGATAATTGAGACACTTGGTTACAAACTCTGCTATATCCTTCTTCATCCTTCACCACCAATAGTGCTGTCTCAAATCCTGGTACATCTTCGCGGTACCCGGATGGATGGAATACCGCGAGCTATGGGCCTCCTCAAGAATCAACTCCCAAAGCCCATCTACGTTGGACACACAAATACGACCCTACATCCTCATCACACCATCATCACCTATGGTCACATCCCTGGAATCACCCTGTTGAACTCTATCCTGAAGAGCCTGAAGGTTGGGATCATCATACTGGCGCTCCCGAACGGGTTCATAAAGAGAAGATCGAGCGACAACACAAGAAAATACCCAGCGAGGCTCAGAAAGATCTAGTCTCACGAACTGACTGGCTAAGGACTGAACATCCAAGGCTAAGTGCCTCTCAGCTGCACGAAGATATGCCAGACTACCCAAACTCTCTGCCCGGCGACTCAAGGCGTCGGCCACCACATTGGCCTTCCCCGGGTGGTATAATATAGTGATGTTGTAATCCTTGAGTAACTCCAACCACCTACGCTGACGCAAATTGAGATCCTTCTGCCTGAATATGTGCTGCAAACTCCGATGATCCGTGAATATCTCACAGGGAACACCATATAAATAATGACATCATATCTTCAGGGCATGAACAATCGCTGCCAACTCGAGATCATGAACATGGTAGTTTTTCTCATGCACCTTCAACTGTCTAGATGCGTGGGCAATCACCTTACCTTCCTACATCAACACTGCTCCTAGGCCAATCCTCGAAGCATCACAATAGACTGTATAGGACCCTGAGCTTGTGGGTGATACTAACACTAGAGTTGTAGTCAGGGTTATCTTGAGCTTCTAAAAGCTCTCCTCTCACTCCTCAGTCCATATAAAAAGTGCACCCTTCTGGGTCAGTCTGATCATGAGCGTTGAAATGGATGAAAAACTCTTCACAAAACGGCAATAATACCCAGCCAAACTGAGGAAACTGCGGATCTCAGTAGCTGAAGATGGTCTAGGACAACTCTGCACCGCCTCTACCTTCTTCGGGTCTACCTTGATCCCATCCGAAGATACCACATGGCCTATGAATGCCACAGAATCAGGACAAAATTCACACTTAAAATTTGGCATACAACTTCGTCTTTCTCAATGTCTGAAGTACGGTCCTCAAATGCTGCTCATGGCTCTCTTGGGACCGAGAATATACCAGAATGTCATCAATGAACACGATGACGAAAGTATCAAGATAAGGTCGAAATACGATGTGCATCAGGTGTATGAAGGCTGCTGGGGCATTGGTAAGCCCAAATGACATAACAAGGAACTCATAGTGGCCATATTTGGTCCTGAAGGCAGTCTTCGGGATATCCGACGCCCGAATCTTCAATTGATGATAACCCGAACGCAGATCAATCTTGGAGAACACCCTAGCACCCTGTAACTGGTCAAATAAATCATCAATGCGGGGCAATGGGTACCTGTTCTTCACTGTCACCTTATTCAGCTGCCGATAGTCAATACACATACGCATCGAACCATCTTTCTTCTTCACAAATAACACCGGAGCACTCCAAGGTGATACACTGGGCCTGATGAAACCTTTGTCAAGCAACTCTTGCAAATGCTCCTTCAACTCCTTCAATTCAGGAGGAGCCATGTGATAGAGAGGAATGGAAATGGGCTGAGTGCCCGGCAACAAGTCAATGCCAAAATCAATGTCTCTATCGGGCGGCATACCCGGAAGATCAGCTGGAAATACATCAGGATAGTCCCTGACAACTGGAACTGACACAACTGTAGGGGTCTCAGCACTAACATCTCTCACATAAGCCAAATACGCATCACACCCCTTCTCGACCATCCGCTGAGCCTTACGAAAAGAAATGACTCGACGGGGGGTATACTCTAAGGAACCTCTCCACTCTAACCTCGGTAGTCCTGTCATAGCCAACATCACGGTCTTGGCATGACAATCAAGAGTAGCATAGTAGGGAGACAACAAGTCCATACCCAATATAACATCGAAATCTACCATACTAAGTAATAATAAATCAGCCGTGGTCTCAAAACCACTATTGAAAATCAAACACGACCTATATACGCAGTCTACAATAAGAGAATCTCCCACAGGAGTAGAAACATAAACGGGAGAACTCAAGGAATCGTGAGATATCCCCATATGTGAAGCAAAATAAGAAGACACATACGAATATGTAGAGCCTGGGTCAAATAATACCGATGCATCCTTATGAAAAACGGGAACAATACCTGTAATGACTGAATATGAAGCAATAACCTCGGATTGGGCTGGAAGAGCATAGTACCTGGCCTGGCCTCCCCCTCTAGGGCGACCTCGAACTCCCCGACCTCCACCTCGAGCTGCCTGAGATGGTGGGGTAGTAGCTGGGGCTGGAAGAATAGCTGGAGGACCCGGTGGAAGACGTGGAACCTAATAAGATGGAGGTGGTGCACCCCTTCTAGCTCTGGGGCAATCTCTAATCACACGACGAGGTTCACCATACCCAAAACAGCCCATCGGTGGACGTGGCGGCTGCTGCTGACTCTGAACTGGCATGCTGGACTAGCCAGTGATAGCAGCTCGAGAAGGAGGCACATGAGATACTGGTGGTGCATAATAAGGCTCTTGAGGTCTAGAAGGAGCTGGAATACCACTGGCTGCTGGGAGAGCTGAATGAACGGGGCGACTCACAAAACCCCTACCATTGCGTGTCGCTGGTGCACGGGCTCCTAAAAAATGACCAGTCTCTCGAGACCTCTTGGCCTCTCTCTCCTCCCTGTCCCGGGCTAACATAGTCTCGATCCTCTGGGCAATACTCATGGCCTGCTGGTAAGTAATATCGGTCTCCAGCTCTCTGGCCATGCTGGTCCGAATACTAGGGTGAAGTCCCTCGATAAAGCGTCGAACCCTCTCTCTGACAGTGACAACCAAAGCTGGTGCATGGCGAGCCAAATCGCTGTAACAGACTGCATACTCTAACACACTCATGGTACCCTGGCGTAGCTGCTCAAACTCCGCCCGCCAAGAATCCATGAGGCTCTAAGGGATAAACTCAAGTAAGAACATCTCAAAGAACTGAGTCCAAGTAAGTGAAGCTGCCTTGTCCGGACTACTAAGCTCATAAGCACGCTACCACTAATAAGTTGCTCCCCTCAGCTGTAAAGCAGTGAAAGAAACCCCACTCGTCTCCACAATACCCACAGTGCGTAAAATGCGATGACACCCCTCAAGAAAACCCAGGGCGTCATCTGAAGCTAGTCTGCTGAACTCAAGTGGGTGGTACTTCTTGTACCTCTCGAGTCGGAGCTGCTCTGCCTCAGAAATAGCTGCCCTAACCTCATGCTGAGCTGGAGCTAGTGGGGGAATAAGAATGTACTCTGGAACCTGCCCAATATGAACCCTCTACTCAGGAGTATGGGCTGCGGGAGTCTGTGTCCCTCCCCCAGCCTGGGATGAGCTGGGGCTATCGCAAGTAGTCCCGCCTGAGACAGAGTACTGAAGGCACTCAAAAACTGAGCCAATGTCTCCTGGAAGGCTGGAGTAATAGTAGGGACCTCATGTGCCCCTCCAACTGTGGCTGCTGGGGGATCCTCTGCCTCTGCTCTCGCCGGTGCTCGGGCTGCACCGCGTGCTCATCCTCTACACCGGCCTCTGCCTCTGACGGCTCTAGCTGGGGGCATCAGTACGTCCGGTACGAGTACGAACGATCTGTAAGCAAGAATAGAATAGAGTTTAAGAATTTTGATGACAGTAACTATCACGACAAGGAATTCAAAAGAATATGATTGTTCTTAACAGTTACATAGCCTCTCGAAGATAGATACAGACGTCTCCGCTCCTATCCGCGAGACTCTAATAAATCGGCTTATGACTTGTGACTCCTATGAACCTTAACGCTCTAATACCAACTTGTCACGACCCGATTTACCCTCCGAATGGTCTCGTGACGGCACCTAGTCTCTATGACTAGGTAAGCCAATAATTTGCGGAAAATAAGACAAAACAATAATAGAATAGTAAAAAAGAAGCAATACTAAAAAAACTTAGCCGCTCGGCATGTACAACTTTTACTTTCCCAAAACCCGAAATATCACAAATCACAAACTCTGTACTACTGTAGCTCTAAACAAAGGAATAAGGAACAATGTATATATATATATGTCTCCTAAATCTATACTGGAGTGGAAGGGGACACATGAGATCCTGCGGACGCGGCAAAATTACCTCGCGGTCTCCTAAGCAGCTACTATGATGCGCCTAACCACGGTACTGTGTATTGGTACCTGGATCTGCACATGGGGAAAACATGCGCAGGAAAGGGCGTGAGTACTCAACATTCGGTACTCAGTAAGTGCCAAGCCTAACCCCAGTCAAGTAGTGACGAGGTCAGGTTAAGGCTCTACTGAGTTTTAAAAACAAGTCGGTTATAAGTCTAAACAGTGAAATATGAATAAAAAATGATAGCAGAATTTAAAAGGGAAATTTGAAGGAAATAATAAAAAAGAGCCCTCGGCTCAGCACAACATATATCTCAATAGCAAATAAGCAATGCAGTACAGGGGGAAAGCTCCCGGATCTCAGTCCGTAATCGCAATTTAAATATGCTATGCAATACATGGGGAAAGCTCCCGGATCTCGGTACGTAGTACCAATTTAAATATGAAATGAAAAATTCTATCGGATACGGCTCAGTTAAACAATTCAAGAAAACATTAGGAAAGAATAAGGTAAAATTACCTAAGCATGGAGCAAAATAGTAGCAAATACGGGGAAATTCAAGTAAGGACAGGTAGGCATTCTTATTCCTACGCTAACTAATTAGTTATAACATGAAACAGTAATATAGGATTGTAAATGAGTTATGTCATGGAAGAAAAAGTGGGATTTTAGCAACAATGACCCGTGTACGCACTCGTCACCTCACATACACGGCGTCCACATAATAAAATCAGTATAAAAATGCCTAAGGGAAATCCCCAATACAGAGTTAGGCAAGACACTTACCTTGACTGCACTAATCAACTCAATACCACACTCTTGCCACGAGTATCCGACTCCAGGTGGCCCAAATCTATTCAATTCGATTGCATAATGTAAATATCTCTTCAAGGAAACAAAATAGCTAATTATTTCTAAGCTAATAAGCGAAATTAGGAAATTCGCCCAAAAAGTCCCTCGGGCCCACGTCTCGAAATCGGGTAAAAATTATATTTTCCGGACACTCGTTCACTCACGAGTCTAACCTTATAAGAATCTCTAAAATCGGAGGTCAAACACCCAATCAAAACTCAATAATTTGGTCTATGAAGTTCATCCCATTTTTCCCATTTTCTACCCAAAACTTTCGAAATTAAAGGTGGGATTTATGATTGGAATCATGGAATTTGATCTATGATGGATAGAAATCACTTTCCCAAGTTACCCAGGTTCAAAGGTCTTCGAAAATCGCCTTTCCCGAGCTCTCAAAATAAAAAATGGTGAAAATAGACTTAAATCCTCGAATTGGGGTTTTAATATTCTTCCCAGGTATTTGCCTTATGCGATCGCGTACCATGAGTTGCGATCGCGGAGAGTAATGAAACACGCGCCTGAAATTCCTTCATCGCGATCGCGATTAAGGGTCTCCGATTGCGGACCTTCTGACCTTACAGCTATGCGATCGCGGTTGCGGCCACGCGACCGCATAGAACAAACACTGCATCTCTCTCTGCCCAAGGATACCTTACGCGATCGCGATCCTGGGCATGCGATCGCGGAGAACCACTGACCATAACCATGCGATTGCGGATGGACTTGTGTGATCGCGAAACATAATCTTTGACAACCTCAACCTAACACTACGCGATCGCGGACTTATTCATGCGATCGCAGAGAACACTCAACTGCTGCTGTAAAAACCAGCAAAACCAGCAAAGGCTTAGGCCAAAAACATGCCCGTTTGGGCACCCAAAACACACTTGAGGCCTCTGGGACCTTAACCAAAACTACCAATAAATCCTAATACTTCATTCAAACTTGGTCGAACCTTAAAAACACGTCTCATAACATAAAAATCATTAAATATGCATAGATTCAAGCCTAAGAACTTATGAAATTTCTAAAATCTACATTCGATGCCGAATCACGGCTAAACTCATTCGAATGGCCTCAAATTTTGCACACAGGTCATAAATAACATTACGGACCTGCTGTCGCTTTCGAAATTACATTCCGAGCCTTATATCAAAATTTCACCTATTGACCGAAATCGCCGAAATTTTAACTTTCGCCAATTCAAGCCTAAATCCACACCCGACCTCGAAAATATATTCCAAACACGCTCCTAACCCCGGAATCACCCAACGGAGCTAACGGTGTCGACAAAATTCTATTCTAGATCTGTCTTCACACAGCTCTAGCTACGACCTGATTTCAAAAGCTAAAATCCACATTTAAGGACTATGTGTCAAAAATCACTCTGAATTTCACCACTCAACGCTCCGGCAAGTTTCAATGGCATAAATAGATATGGGAGAAGTAGTTATTAGGGAATCGGGGTGCTAACTCTCAAAACAACCGACCGAGTCGTTACAACTATGAACTTCGTTGTTGGACTCCCACGGACTTAGAGGAAGTTGGACGCCGTTTGGGTCGTTGTGGATAGGCTGACTAAATCAGAATATTTCATTTCGGTGGCAAGTACTTATACCTCGGAGCGGTTGACAGAGATATATATTCAAGAGATCATTCGCCTTCACGGTGTGCCGTGTCTATCATTTCTGGTTGAGGTACGCAGTTTACCTCGCACTTTTGGAGGACAATTCAACGTGAGTTGGGTACACGGGTTGAGTTGAGCACAACACTCCATCCGCAGACGGACGGGCAGTCCGAGCGTACTATTCAAATCTTAGAGGATATGCTTCGCACCTGTGTTATTTACTTTGGAGGTTCTTGGGATCAATTCTTGCCGTTAGCGGAGTTTTCCTACAATAATAGCTATCAGTCGAGCATTCAGATGGCTCCCTATGAGGCATTATATGATAGATGGTGTAGATCGCCAGTTGGATGGTTTGAACTGGGAGAGGCTCGGTTATTGGGTACAAACTTAGTTCAAGAGGCCTTGGACAAGGTCAATATTATACATGATCGTCTTCGTGCAACTCAGTCTGGGCAAAAGAGTTATGCCGAACGTAAGGTTCGTGATTTGGCATTCATGGTTGGAGAGAGGGTATTAATTCGGGTATCGCCCATGAAGGGTGTTATGAGATTTGAGAAAAAGGGAAAGTTGAGCCCTAGGTATATCGGGCCATTTGAGATTCTCGAGAGAGTGGGGGAGGTAGCTTATAGACTTGCGTTGCCTCGAGGGTTATCCTCAGTTCATCCAGTATTCCATGTGTCTAAGCTTCAGAAATATCATGGTGACCCATCCCACGTGTTAGATTTCAGCTCTGTCCAATTGGACAAGGATTTGACTTATGAGGAGGAGCCGGTAGCCATTATAGACCGACAGGTTCGTCAGTTGAGGTCAAAGAGTTACCCTTCAGTTCGAGTGTGGTGGAGAGGTCAGCTTGTTGAGGCAGCTACTTGGGAATCCGAGTCGGACATGCAGAGTAGATATTCCCACTTTTTTGCCAGTTCAGGTAATTTTCTATGTCCGTTCGAGGACGAACATTTGTTTTAGAGGTGGATGTTGATACCCAATATTTCCCTATATTATTTTCAAAATGCATATCTATTTCCAAAATAGTACATGAGCATCAACTAATATTTTTCCCATAATTTCTATATTTTCTAAGGAATTTTATTAATTTATCTCAATATTTTATTATATAAATAATTACTAACATCATAAAAAATGGCTTTATAACAATTTTATGACTTAATTTTTACTATTTACATTTATACTAAGCCTAATTATTTCACAAATAGCCACATTTATATTTTTTGATTATAATTGCAATAACTTTGCAATAATAACCCATGCATGCATTATTACATTATTTTACGAGAAAATTGCTTTTTATATTTTTGAAATATTGAGTAATTTTTTTTTAAATATTTGTATGCATAAAATTCATTTTTATAATTTGTTAATTATTTTTACTAATTAATTGAGTATTTAACAAATAGCTCTTTTTAATTTCGTTTTAATTAAATTACACCAGCTTAATATTTTAAATTCCAGCCCAAAACCCCCAAGCTCAATTATGTGCCTACCCGGCCCAAAAACCCCGCCTAATCGTGGCCGAGATCAACGGATCACGTTATTTCTTACCATTTTTAATTCTAAACGACTAACCCTAACCCCCATTCGCCTTTCTACCGCCGTCACTGCTTTCCCTAATCCCTCCTTTCTCTCTCAACCACTCCCTAAACCCTAATCGCCGTCACCGGCAAAACTCTCCTTCTATGGAGTTTCTGTGTATTTTCCGGCCCTTACCGGCCTTCTACACCTTATGGTTGTTTGATTACATGGATTCCTAAGAGAACCTCTAAGAGATTCAACTTGGTTTTTGTCCGAAATTTGGTTACAGGCTTGTCTATGGCCATTCTCATTTGTGATTACTGATTTCCTCCTATTTTTAGTTCGAACCTATGGATTTTGACCGAGTTTCTTTCATCTCTGTTGTTTTTGGAAAACCCTAGTTTTATGACTACTTGGGTCTGTTTAGATCCTCGTAGATCTGAAAAGTTCTGAGTACTATTTGTTATTTTCTCCTCAAATATTCTTTTTTGTTAATGTTATTCCGATTCCATTACTTTTCTGAAATTAGGGTTCCATTCTAAGCTTCTTCAAAAGGGTTTTTCTAACTTTCAAGTGTTTAATCTAATTATTTCTCTACTGGCTTGATTGATTTCCGTGTATATGCTTGAACTCCAGGTGTTTCTGTTTATGACACTGATTTCTTTAACTTTTCTTCCGGTTATTTTTTTTATTTCTGTTAACCAGTTATATTGACTGATTCTATTTAGGTTTCAAATGATTTTCTCATGTTAAAATCAGTATTTGTGGGATTTTTACCTATTTCCTTATTTGTGACTATAATTAGTAACGCTTGCCTTATTTGGATTATCAATCTGACTTAAGGGGCTTGATTGACTCCTATATGGTATAAGACTGATTTATTAACTTATTTGAGCCCTAATTTTGTATCGTTTATTGACTCCCATATTCTAAGGGGTCTTTCCCCGATCTTCCGTGTGATTGATTAATTAAATCCCCCAATTAACTGGTTGATTTATTTGGGTTACCTTGTTTATGAAATCTAAATTATTCTTACCTTATTTGTTTACCTTACTAAGTGTTATATATACTCTCATTCTGATTCTTCAACGCACGAACAATAGTTCACAAACACACTCACACACAAACTCTGCTCTCACTAAAAACCTTTTTGCTACTTGTGTTCATTGCATTGTCTAGCTGGCTGAAAGCCAAGGCTAGACCACTAAGTCTCGCATACCTTTCATCTTCTGTTTGCTACTTTTAACTGGTATGTTTGCATTCTTAATGTTATTCATTATTCCATGAAGCTTATACCTATGTGCTCTCTTATTCGTTGCTTTACTTCTGTCTCTCCTGCGTTTCAATTAGCCTGACTACTTCAGTATTTAAGATTCAATATTCATGTTTATTGCTTTAAACCAGCATGTTTACTTCTGCATTTAGACTCCTATCTTTCCTGTACGGCAACTCCAACTAATATGGATACTTTTGTGTAATTGAATTGGAATCTTCCTTGCTCTCAGCCAACATGATCACTTTTGTATTACTACTTTAATCAGCATAACTACCTCTGTATTTGGGTCTATGTCTGACTGCTTTTAATCAACATGTTTACTGTTGTATTTAAATTCTATGTTTTCTTGTCTCTTGCCTTAAGTCAGTGTCACCCCAAATCCTAACAGGCCGTGATGGCGCCTATCGTGGAACTAGGCTAGCCGACCATCACTTTACTAGGCATTTATCCAATTATATTAGTTCAAAATTAAATAATAAGCAAGCAAACCATAGCATAAATAATATAAATAAGTCTTAACGTTCCCATATTAGCCTAAACAACCTCCCAAGAACTAGAGTCAATAGTCATGAGCATCTAAGAATAAATAAATCTAACTCTGCTAAAACTATAATATATGTCTCTGAATCAAATGCTAAGACTAAATAAGGAAGGGAAATGGAGAAGCTGTGGACGCTGGACAGCTACCTCGAAACCCCTTGAAATGCTGCTATCAACTGCGTCAGCTACTGCTGCGAACTAGTACCTGGATCTGTGCATCGAGGCACAGGGAGTCTTTATGAGTATGCCAACTCAGTAGTAATGAAAATAAATCACAGTCTGAG
>ML267985.1:0-35051 GCA_005239495.1 Nicotiana undulata
TACTATATTTGACAACGATCGCTTACATTCTTTTAAGGTGTAAATTGAGCGTATCAACACTCTGTTTGGATCAATCTTTCTCGTCGTTTTATAATGTATCGTATTGTACTGTATTGTATTGTATCGTATCGTTTTATGATTACAATTTTTGGATAGATTGTATTGTTTGTTATTGTTAAATAATATTTTGCTGTTTGATTTGACTGTATCGTACTGTACTGTAACTAATAATGAGACTTTTCATTATTCCGGAACAATGGATTTAACAATACAATACAACCAATTTTAACTAAACAATCAAAACAAACATTGTTCTCGCAAAACAATACAATACGATACAAGGAGTAACAACCATCCAAACAAGCTGTTAGTTAAGGGTCTTCATGGTTCGGTTTGGGTCGGTTTTTCCCAAAAAAGAAACTAAACCAAGTAAGTCAGTTTTTCAAATATTGGAACCAATCCAAACCAATTAAGTCGGTTTTTTATCGACTCAGTCTTTGTCGGTTTTTCAGTTTTTTCGGTTATTTATCGATTTTTTTTCTTAAATATGGGACATACACTACCAAACGCATATTCCGGCGACTACATTTTCAACATAACACTATCAAATCAATTTGCTCTTTGAGAAATTTATCATTTACCAAGATATATTGATGATAATTGAATAAAATAGTGATGAATAATTTAAGTACTCAATTAAAAAAGATTTATTTTTAGCATAAAATAAAAAAAATTACACTTAGCGAAAGAAAATTACCAATCAAACTAGAATGTAAAGGCAAAGAATTAGATTATTAGATAGCAAAGAACTAGACTAAGTATATAAATGACTAATATATATACCATAAAATTTTATAAATTTTATAAAAAAAATGTACATATATATATATATATATATATATATATATATATGTGTGTGTGTGTGTGTGTGTGTGTAATAATAAATTTGAATAGCTACTTTTATAGTCGGTTTGGTTCGATTTTTTTATTTTTTGATTGAAACCAAAACCAAACCAAATTTGATCGGTTTTTAAAATTCAAAATCAAAACCAAACCTAAAATATATCAGCTTTCTTGGTCGGTTTGGTTCGATTTTTTTATTTTTTGATTGAAACCAAAACCAAACCAAATTTGATCGGTTTTTAAAATTCAAAATCAAAACCAAACCTAAAATATATCAGCTTTTTTGGTCGGTTTGGTTCGATTTTTCGGGTTTTTATGAACACCCCTAATTTTAGTAAACATTCGGTGCTAATTTAATTTATTCCCTGTTGCACCAATATAATTATTCCTCCTTCCGTATCTTATGTTTTGATTTTTCATTCGGTGTCCGATACCTGTTTTAAGGCTCTATTAGTACGGATTGCGTAGAGAAGTTTTACTAGTATGAGGTAAACCTCTCCCCTGCTTAAGCGACATCATTCTCAGAAAAAATCAGAAAACTCTAATTAACAACTGAGGAACATTTACACTTCACCAAAAGCTTAGGTGGTCATTCGCACAGTATATTTTGCTAATTCTACTTATGTTATGAGTCCATTTTTTCTATTTTTATTTACTTTTTTTTCTAATGTAGGTCACTGGAAAATGAGAAAAGAGAAACTCATCCGTGAGATTTGAGAGTTCTGAAATTATGTGATGCAGATCGCTGAGTGAAATTATATCCTTAGGGTAAATAGGTTAAGACAATAATTAAGCTATAGATGTCCTCTCTTTGTAACATGTGCGCAAACCAAGCATTTGATAAGTGATGGTTGAAGACAATAATTAATATACATGCCATAATAAAAGCAAGGCAATAATAGCTCACATGTTCTTTCATTGCAAATACTCTGCTACAATTTAGGAAAGATTGTTACATTGGTAGGGAATAGATAGGAAAGCTGACAGATGGCCTGGAGAGCAATTTAGGCTGAAAAGCATACTACAGGGAAAGGGCGGAAGCAGAAATGTATAGAATCATCTTGGCATGCTGTACTTACTTCATCTGGCAAGAAAGGGACAACAGAACATTTCAAATAGCAAAAGAACTAAAGACCAAGTAGTGAAGTTGGAGGCCCAGGAGATCCATGGTAGAGGTAGCTGTAAAGTAAAAGTGGCAGGACGCCTGAGGAGAATGAATTGTTATCCATAGCCTGATTCCTTCTTCTCCAACCAAGAGTAGTTTAGATGGTTGTACCTTTAGGTGGCTATAGACACCGTAGTAATCTTTGATTTCGTTCTTTCTGTTTTTTGCCGACTCTTAGGTATTATTTGTCTTGTACAAAAATATTTTCCCGGGTAATGAAAAATTTTAGTTACCAAAAAAACAAAAAAAACAGGGCAATAATATTATTCATATCTTGTTGAATTATTTCGTACCAATCATGTCTTCCCCATGAGTTGTTACTTAAAACCTGCGACGCCTGGCTCAAATTCAACTAAAGACTCTTTTATTATCCATACTTTCTCCGAACTCAAAACGTTATTCAAATATTTGTCACCAGTAATCGTCTAAATCCAAAATTCTCCACCGATAAAAATCATCTAAATCCTGAATTCGCCACCATCAAGTGGACAATGGTCTCCCTGTACGATGCAAGCACCATGTTGCTTTTTGAAGTACAGAACATGTACCACTGTAAGATCATTTATTCCATTCAAGAAGTTTCATGTCTAAGTCCAAACTTCTAAATAAATGTTTAATAGAATCCCTAGGAGACTAACACATCCAAGTCAAAATTCAGTTCCGCTCCTCATTTGGAGGGAATCATTAAATTCTACATTCCTTGCTTGAAACAAAGAGATTGAGCACATTCGCCATTCAAGCAGAGGAATTCAGGTGCACACTTTCAGCTTACTTGTTGCTGGTGAGTCCCGTACATCGGATAAGCCCCATAGGCGGCGGCAGCTGCAGCGTACATCCCTGGGTCATGCGGTGGTGGGAATGCATACCCATAACCATCATAAAAATGTCCCCCATAGTATGGCCCAGTCCACTGGTTTCCAAAATCACCTCTTGACTGCAATATTCCATAGGTGGAGATTTGAGTAATATAATCAAAGATAGAGACATGTTAAAGAATCTGGTGCATAACATCTTAATAGGTGCAATTTGTCAGAGATTACATATCAATAGCCTCCCGACACCCTCAGAAGAAGGGGGAGGAGGAGCAACAAAATTGATAACGTTACTGCATATGATCAACAATATGTTATTTCAACACCCTAGTGCTTTCTCAATAGCGTATGCAATATGATAATAGATACTCCCACTTCTATCACAGCTTAAAGTTTCTGTAACTCAAGCGAATATTGGACACTAGAATAACTATGAGAGATACAGATGCTAGCCACTGGTAATAACATGTCCTAAGCATTAGTTCATCTGTCTTGGAGATTCTTTTTTTCTCCAGACATAAACTTCAAAGAAGCAACAAAAAGAATCATATCAAAAAGCATAGCAGCTTATTTGGTGCCAGATGAATTATCAGAGGTTACATATCAAAAGCCACTCAGAAGAAAGGGAGGGAGCAGTAATTAATATTTTGATAACCTTACTGCATAATAGATATTCCCCACGTCTACCGACAAGCATAACTAGGAGTTCAAGTCAAGCAAATGCTGGATAATAGAATAACTACGAGACATGACAGGTGCTAGCCACTCTATTCATGACTTGTCGTAAGCATTTGCTCGGATGTCTTGGAGATTCTCCTTTCTCCAAAGACAAAAACTTCAAAGAAGCATCAGAGAAGAGATAAAGAGGTGATGAAAGAAAGAATACCTGTTTATTTGCGGGGTTTCGTCCCCAAGAAAGGCGCACCGTTTGCTTGCCAATAGCAGTTCCGTTCAGCTTCTGTAAGGCTTCCTCTGCATCATTCCTGCCGCAACAAATTATACAGATTTTTTACTGAAAATTTACTCTAATAAGATACATAACAACTTGAAAATCACAACCAACAAGCTACCTGTTTGCGAATTGCACAAACCCACACCCTTTCCCAACTGGTATTTTTACAGAAACTATTTCACCGTACTGCGCGAAAGGCTGTCTAAGATCTTCATCACTGACATTGGGGTCTAGCCCTCCAACAAATATCTATGATGATATTGATTAGCCAAAGGGACTAGAAAATTAAAAAAAGAAGAAAGAGAAGGAATGGACTAGTTAACAAACTGTTGTATTTGTAGAATCTGCATCAGGCTGTGATCCTTGAGCTGGTCCACCATTGGAGTATCCACCTACCAAATGCAGTTAGACGCAAGTATCAAATACCATAGAACCATCAATTGACTACCACAACATCCGGAGTCATTGTTTAAAAGTAACGAACCATAGTCTGAAGTTTACACTATAATTATGACAAAACTGCAAAAAAAAAAAAAAAACAACTACCTGCAACTTATGCAACTACCTGCAACTTATGGAAACTGCAGATGAAGTGAAATTGGAAACACAACCTAATGTTTAATAAGGAAGGAAGCACATAATTTACTTTCCTGCTTTAGACAATACCAACGACTTAATCAAGTTACAACAAATCTCATTCATGCTTTCACTTTTACATAACAACCTGATACATACCGCCACCAATTAAAGCAATCACATTTATCATGAAAATATCACCTAAAGATGACCGTTACAACAAAGATGACAGTTACAAACACAATCTCAAGAAGGTACCATGCACTTCTTGCTATTTGGAGTGAAAAAGGAGTTCATCTCTTTTATCTCTTCTTCTTCAAGAATTAAATTCCGTTAGCTAAACCATGTAAAATGTAGAAAAACATGCATGCTTCACAGTTGACTTTGAAGAACAAAATTTCTTGGCACTTTTAAGTCCAAGTCATCACTCTAAAAGAATATACTAATATCAAAAACAAGGCAGGAGGTTGATTAAAGGAACCAAATTCAGCGACTCTCTTTTGAAGTTACTGTACTAAGTTAGAAAATTAAAAGAAGAAAGAACTAACTTTTGCCTTCACATCTTTCGTGAAAGGAAAATCTGTAAGGATAAAGTTCCGTATCGCCCTTTTAATGGGTAAAAAAGCTGTAAGATGTAACAAGGCAACTCATTTTTCTTTCCTTCCACAGGGGTGTGGCTGTTTATTGTTCAGAAATAAAAGAAGCTTGAGAGAATATGAACAACTTATGCTAGCCAAGATATACAAAATTATGTCGCTCATTACCTTGAGAAGAATATTGTTGTTGGTATCCTGATGATTTCCGTGGTGTGGCTGCACCAATTCGCATGGGCCTGCTTGAACAATACACACCATTCATTTCAGTCATAGCTTGAGACCTCTCATTATCATCTCCAAACCTTACAAAACCATATCCTTTTGAACGACCAGTGTTGGCATCAAAGACAACTTTAGCAGCTTTAACAGAAGGATATTTATTCGCAAAAGTTTCATGGAGTAAGGTATCAGTAACATCTGCAGCTAAATCTCCTACGAAGATGGAAAGATCAGAACCGTTGTTTGCTCGCTTGTCACCCATGCTGAATGTAGCCCAATTCAGACGGAAAGGTTGATCCACATTAGGCATTGTCATGCAAGAATATGTCTGCAGAACTTTCTCTGCAGCTGCATGTGTGAAGAATTCCACAAAACCATATCCTTCGGAGAAACCAGTCTGTTTATTGCGAATTACCTTGATAGAGGCAACCTGCACAAACCAGTTGACAAGAAAATCATGCAGTCAGACACTTTCAGTTTGTTCCTTTTTTTCCCCATATGTCAAAGTCAAGTTTGGCTAGAGCCATGCATCAATACTTGATCTCCAAATACATTATAAAATTAAAAATGGTTTTCATCTTCATGCAAGAGTTGCTCATGCTGTTTCAGGTATAAATATATCTTAAACTGCTACCAGGAATCTACATGCTGTTATTACTTAAGTAGTATTATCTTGTTATTCAATTTGAACACCAGTGTGAGTCAATGTTCACTAACTTGGATACATGATTTGTCCTGCTCATTACAAGGACAAAACCTTTCTTGTGTATTGTGTTCTCAGTATAGAGTAGCCTTATGAGCCAAAAGAATGACAGGTAGAGGAGCTTTCTCATAAGGTTCTCAATAGCATCATAGTTACAAGATATTAGCATTTTTAATGGCTGTTATCCAAATTTTGCTAAACATTGAAAAGGCAACAGTGTAGAAAAAATTAGACATTCCAAGAAAAACTTTCTTATGATTTTATATATCTCCTCGCCAAACTTGCTTATTGAAGAGACATTAACAGCTGAACTTGGAAATTTAATACGTCCTACATAGTTAAGATTATTATACTCCAGCAAGACTGAGTTTCTGAAAACAACCCGATTGTTCAAGTAAGATTATATTATAATCTTCTCATAACTCCAGATATTTTTAAGAAAATTCCAGATTACACAATTAGAGAGCTCAGAGAAGCTTTGACACACAAAAATTCATAACTTCAACAAATGAACTTACAATTTTATAACATGAAATTTCCAACTACCTTACCTTGAAACTTAGAAATTACAATGTTAAACTTGTACTTCTATCTGCATTATTGTCTAGCCCTCTCAAACTACATTAATGTTAACCAGATCAAAGAGGTTATATGGAGATTTACACGATGAATCCATACCAGACCAAAACATTAAGCTTATAACCTGTAGTAACTTTGAAAATATGTCTCGATTTTCAACATGAGGAAATTTAGAATGCATACAGCTTTCTGGATACTTAAATTTGGATTCAGTGCCAAAAGTTTCAACCTTGGAACATAAGCTTTTTATAATAATCTCAAACCTAACCTCATGCACCCATAAAGAAGCTGCCAACTTGAGTTCTTGACTCAAATCAACATTGTCTCCTTAATTGGTAATGATATGCTAAAATTAGATTTACTAGTAAAAATAATATAATTACCTTAATTACCCCATTTTGCAATGCAATCTGTAATTTAGCCTTGAAATATTTTATCTAGATAACATGCAGGCAAGACTCCATAAATTTTGATAAATCTGCAATTTTGCCCTAATTAATAAGGAAGGAAGATAAAATAGCCACTAAAGCATGGACTAAGCATGCAACTATCTGCCCATTTGAGGTCTGCCACTAATTATAACATGTACAATTAATTAACGAAAGGCACAAACTTTACATTAAAACTGAGTGACGGAGGCTAGTTAGCTAAATATTCAATCTATTCATTAATTAAATAAGTCAAGATTCACATTTGGTAACAGTAATTAATCAACGCAAAACATAATACCCAAGATACATTTACAAAAAAGCATGAATTACGTGTTGAAAAAAACAGAGTACCATATAAATATGCATCTTTATGGAATGAGAAAAAATAGAAAAGAACAACCTCGTTAGTGGAAGCAAAGCAGTTACGTAGATAATCCTCGTCCATCCAATTAATAAGGTCACCGACCCAGATCGTTCGGTTCTCATTGTTATTGTTATTACTATTATTAGATCCTCCTCCACCTTGCTGCTGATGTGGGGACGGCGAGTGAGGCGGCGGCGGGTGGTGGAGGAGATGGTGGTGGTGGTGTGGATGATACGGCATGTAGTGTGGCGGATAATGTGGGGCCGGCATCATTGGATGCTGCATTACCATCGCCGCCGTCGGGTACTGCATCGCCACCCAAGGCTGCTGTTGCGCCGCCGCCACAGGTACAACCGTTCCCCCACTCACCCCCTGTTGTTGTGGCTGTGAAGCCGTAGGCTGTGACGGCTGCGGCGGCGGTTGTTGTTTATTTTCTTGAGATTCAGTACCGTTATTCTTCTGCATCTTTACCTCAAACAAACCCTAGAGTAAACAAAACACACGTAAAAATACACACTTTTTATTTATATAATAACAATAATAATAATTCTATAAAAAAATATAGAGATATAGAGTGTGTAAGTATAGGTGAATCTGAGAGAGAAAAAAGAGGATGGAGGCTAAAAGAAAGAGAAGATTTATGGGGAGGATGACGGGTTCAGTGAAGCCCTGTATGAATTATCAGCCGTTGGATTAAACGGTGGTCATTCAATATCTACCGTTGATTTCAGAATGTTTTGGATATATACGAACTGAATAGTTGCTTACTAAATCTTTACCGATTTCGTATAAATTTGGTCGGCCACCAGTTTTGGGTTATCATCTTTTTTGTCTTTTTTTACCTATTTAGGATTTTACAGTTACTGATTTTACCTCTGATAGATTTTACAGTGATAGATATGACAGAAAATTATGATTGCTATTATAGTACTAGTAGGAATATTGTTGGATTTGGCAGTCTTTGGCAAGTAGTGACACACTACTACTATTTCACTTTTTAATTTTTACTCATATAAATTACCCATTTCTTGTTTGATTTACTGATTAGTTTTAAAGACATTAATGAAAGGATTTTATCTATATAGTGGATAATAATATACTCTCTTTGTCTCCAATTTTTTGTCACAATTTTTAAAAAAATTATCTCAAATTTTATTTTTAAAAATTCAAGATAAAATTAATTATTTTTTCTCATTTTACCCTTAATAGTAATTGTTCTTGAAAATGGATATGGCAGATAAACAGAATAAATATTGAATTAAGAGAGATTATCTCTTACAACATAAATAAGGTAAAATAATCAACAATGTTTTCTAATTAATACTCCCTCCGGTCCACAATAAGTGATTCTTTTTTTTTTTTTAAATATAAGTGATTTTTCCAGATTTCAAAGATGAATTAATTATTTTTTCATATATTACCCTTGGAGTAAATAATGTTGGAGTATGTGTTAGAAGTGTTTAGGTGAAGAGATAGTAAAAGGTTAATGTTGTCAGTTTCATTGTTAATTAATGTTAAATGGTGAATTTCTAAAATTACTTATTTTGGACAGAAGAGAGTATTTCTTAAGGGCCGTGCAAAACATAAACATGACAAATAATTTGGGACGGAGTTAGTAATGATTATGCATCAATTTATGCATAAAATACTGCATTAATTAATGCATAGCTAGTACAACTGTACTTTGAACTCACTAATCAACATATATACATATGAGATTTCGAGCTTTAAGTTAATTTCCTGAGGAACTAACAAAGACGAGCACGTACAATAAATGGGTCCTTGGATTGATCATTGAATTTCAATCCATGTCTTCTGTGAGCATTAATTGTTATTAATTTCTTGAAAAAAAATATAAGGAGATAAAGATTTTGAATGATTTTAGTAAACTAGATTTTATAGTCTATGCTCAGAATACTCTTACTCCCCTAAAATGGTAGAGAAAAATTATTAATGATAAAATTCATCCTATTTATCTCACATTAATTAACAATTATAAGAATCCGTTTGAAGCTTAAACAATTAAATGAAAACTTCAAGGCATACTAAAAATTTACACTTTATAGACCAATAAAGTAAGATAAAAACGATTAAATACAATTTACAAACTGATAGATTTAAATCACAATAGAGATATTCTAAATTTCTAATGACATATATTAATTTATCTACAAGCTAAACTAGGTTACAGAAAGGAAAACAATACTACTAGATCCAACTTCCAAGCCAATAAATTCAAGTACAATACATATATAGTTATATGCAAATGGATTTAAGCTTATATACGTTAAACTGTATAAAGATTTTCTACACAATTAGGTAAAAGGTTTATCAGCGGCGGACCTACATTAATGTTACTCGTGCTTGAGCACCACTTTTTTTACCCATACAGTTCAGGGCAACTCAATGCACTAAGCTTACGCTATATGAGGTTCGGGAAAAAGCCGAACCATAAGAATCTATTGTTTACCTTGTATTTCTGCAAGAGGCTGTTTTCACTTCATTTTAAATTAAAGACTAGTAATAATACACAAAGTTATTGATTAAGCACCCAACCTAAGCAAGTAATTTTAGATTACATGCAGTTGAGCACCCACGACGTTAAAAGTCCAGATTACTCTTTTATGAAGGTCCATCTGCATGACCAACACCAGGGCTGTGGCCTGGACCTCCTTCTGTTAACATATGATCAGTAGCAGCAATTGGGCTTGGTTTATGATCATCTTCTGAAACATTATTGACATGCATATTGTTATGATCATGAACAAAGTTGGCATTCTCCACTTTTCTCTGGCTATTTTCTCCATTGCTTATTGTGAAGCTAGTCTTCTTCTCTATTTTCAAGATTCTTCCCTCACTCATCAATAAAGTCTCATGGGGAATGATTATTAATGTTAGGAAGAGAACACAAGCACACACCACTTTTGCTTCAGCCATTCCCTAATGAAATTGCTAATTCTCTCTCTCTATCTCTCTCAATATTCTTGGTTTGGTGGGTAGGATACTTGTAAATGATGCTTCCTTCCTTTGAGGTATATATAGAGACAGGGGCCGAGTCGGGTCAAAATTTAAACTCTATGGGTTCATCTCTTAAGGTTTTTAGTATTGAACCTACTATATTTATTGAGTTATGGGTTCATATCTACTAGTTTTACAGTTTTAATCAATTTTCACATATAAATTTTTACTCCGCATCAAAACTTATGGTTTCAATTGAACCCGTCATTAATACATTTTATACGCCTTTGGGCCCGCGGCTATAGTCTTAAGGTAAAAATAGCACGGGCTAGCCAGTTTTTGGATTGATCATTCAAAAATAGCCAGCGTTTGCAAAGTCATTGAAAAATAGCCACTATTTTGCTGCAACAAGGAAAGTTTCAGCATAATATACCGGAGACCGGTGCACCTGTGTATGAACTTCCAGCATATTATGCTAGAACTCCAACACGCGGAAAGTTCCGGTATTATATACTAGAGATTGGAGCACCTGTGTATGAACTTCCAGCATGTTATGTTGGAACTCCAGTATAATATACTGGAGTTTAAGTGTATTATGCTGGAAGTCCAGTATATTATGCTGGAATATTTTTCGAATTTTGAACAGTGTTTTCATTAAGATTTATCTTTAAATGAAAAGTGGCTATTTTTAAATGACCACTTATAAATCTAGCTATTTTTGAATTTCTCCCCATCTTAAGAGCCGAGGAGCTTTTGAAAATATTAAAAAGAAAGAATTCATGAATTAAAGTGGCAAATGGATGAGTTTGGTCAAATTTGAGCTAGTTAAAACGGGTCAAATTAATGAATGGGTCATGGCTCAATCCGTGCAACATGACCCAATCTCCTCTTCTTCTTTTTCTAGGGGGGTTGGGGTGTGGGGGGGTGGGGGGTAAAGTTCTTCTAAATTTACATTATTCTCTATCTCCATAAATTTGATTTTGTATGTTCCGATTAGAATTATATTTTGATCCATCAAGTAACACTATTTTGACGAGTTGTGACCCAATATAGTTCAATAGGTAAATTCAATTCGGGTTCAACCGGTTAATTAGTCAAGTCCAAATATAAACGAGTCATATCATAATTCGTTTATACTTGGACAAGTTGAACGGTTTATTGAATACTGAATTATATATATATTTTTGTAGTAGTTCCTAGATTCTATGAAATGGATCTCTAAAAGTTTCAGGGAAACAGAGAGTATTCGAAATGGAACTTTGCCACCAGATATGAAATAACCACTGATAATGCAAAAAGCGTCTAATTGAATGTATATAATCTAACTTTTCTCTTGTTCCACAATAGATATTTTTTGTATACATTATTATATTGTCAACTTTCCTTGTACTAATGTTACATGTGCAAGCTACCGTAGCTAGTTGAGTTATTTGACTATATGCATGCCCACTGTCCAATTTGGAGCAATACTAACAAAACAGTAATTTTGTGCATGTAATAATGATCATTCCAAAAATTTAGCAACGACATGGTAAAAATCTTGGGTTTAAACTCGAAGAATGAATAACTTTCTGGTACACAGAGAGTATTTTACTTTCTTAGTAGATCTACCAGATACAAAGCCAGATTAGTTGCGCCAGTCAGTGTTGGACACGAGCTAGATTGAAGGAGAAACTAAAAAAAGAAAAAGAAATATCATTTCAAAGAAAGTTTCCATTATTAGTAAATGTGTTCAATAATTCAGATCATATTGCCTGTTCATAACGGAGCCAACGGCCGCAATGTCAAGTTGTGGGAGTGCAAATAATTGAGCAAAAGTACATAAGATATAGAAAAGAGGTTTTGTACAAGTAAAGGAGTTTTGGTGTTTTGATCAAGTTGTTCCATTTTTAGACGTTAGTGTTGAGTTTACTAATATTAGAAACCCCCCCACTAACTTCCATTGAGAGAGACATTTCTGGTACAAGTCCAATATGTAGGGGTTAGCAATCTGTTTCGTGAATTTTTTGCCTGCAGAAATAGTACGTCCACCATACTTGTACAATAATTTTCCATGTGCTCATATAGTCAAGTTGGCTCCTCATATACTTGTACGTCCACCATGCAAGTATCATGGAGTTTTTACTCAAGTTCTCGGGTGCCCGTAACCCTTTAATCTGTAGTGTGCGTCCGACTCTGAGTATGAAGATTCATCATAATTAAATTAATTAGTTTTGTAATGCTTTTTAATTTATATAGGTCTAAGTGTGGAAGTAGCACTATGAGCAAGCTCACACACATAAAACGTTGTAAAACACAAATTAAAGTGGGAGCAACAATTTCGAAATATAATCTAGTGGAAACGGTCTCTCTATCCCAAGGTAGGGGTAAGGTCTGCGTACACACTATCCTCCTCATACCCATTAGTGGGATTATATTGGATTGTTGTTGTTGTTGTTTTAGTGGAGTAATTCTAGCATATAGAGTGGGGATTAGGAGATCACAAACAGGAGGTCATAATTTCCTGGTTGAGTCATATTTTCTCAACGATTCCTACTAGTTTCAAACTTTATAGTGTTTGTATTGCTAAATAAATTTGATTCCACTTAAAGGAAGATTCTTCAATAGAGAATTAAATGGACTTTGCCTGGTTGGCTCCCAAAGTTGGGGAAGTTGAATCCAACTCAACTGTAGAATCCCATAAACAATGGACACTTTTTCTCTATTATTCCTTTGGGTATTTGACATTCATTCATTTTTTTTCCGTTTACATTATGATTTTTTTCTGATAAGGATATGCACTTTCCTAGGTAGTAGCCAGCATAGTACTCTAAATGAGAATTTTGGAACAACGATAAAGTTGTTTTCGTGTGACCTATAGGGCACAGATTCGAGACGTGAAAACAGTTATGAGCGTGCGCAGAATTTTTAGTAAGCGATGTCGATATTTAAGGAAATGAATAAACTATGGGACTAATAGCAAAAGAGATGAGAAGTTTAGAATGACAATAACAAAGAAGCTTGTGTTAAAATTTGCAAAATCGCAAAAATAGAATAATCTTTTTAAAATTATGATTCCAAATTACGTTATATATGCTTAAATAACTTCCTTTATGTATTCAAATATTTTAAAAATAACTTATAGAACATGGAAGTCAGATTTAATTGATTAAGTTTTGTCATGAAATTGAGGGTTTAACTCTCTATAAACTCTAGTTTTTCAAAAGGACTATGCCAAATATTTTGAAAATCAAAAAATGTCTTCTGCTAAGGCTGATCACCAGACATCAAGCAACAAAAATGCAGCCTGACCACTACGCCCGACACTACTTTACACCATAAAAGTCATTTAAGTTTTATAGTGTCGTTATGCCTCCTTTTTTTTTTTTTTTTTTTTTTTTTTTTTTTTTTTTGCATATATGTCTACAGTAAAAAAATTCGATCAAGCGGTGTCGGAGAGGTAAACGTGCATATGATCCTGGCTATTAATGCTTGTATTAGCTAGGTTATGTTGTCCACATCATACATCTTGTGGGGGCCTTCCCCCAAACCCTGTTGTGATATTTCCAAAAGGTGGACAAATGTCCATCCACGTGGTAACTTGCACGGGAAGTTCAAAACAAGTGTCATACACTTGTCACGCTCTAAGCTTCTCAATTAACCTATAAATATGCCTTCAAAATAGCCATCAAGCATCAACATATTTTACTTTGCCTCTTTCGTTCCTCTTCAACTTCCTTTTCTTTCCTCCTTAAAATATTTGTTGTCTACTTTGTTTGTTCCCTCTTTTAAATAGTTGGGTTTGTAATTTAACTCTTTTCTGATTTCTGTATCCTGTTTAATAGAGGTAGACTTGTTTAATCCTGGAAAGACATTTCATACTGCTGAAATACTTTCTTAGGACAGTACCCATCACAACTCAAGTCAATTCGTGTATCTACTTACACATAATATTATTGTAGTGTTGTTATTTTCCGGTGTCGTTATTACTACAAACCCTACGTGAATATGGGATGTTTTATACTCCGAACTGTCCCTTTTTTCTTTCTAGCTAGCATAGTGCTCGCTCTGTCAAACCCTACATATTCCCAAGTTGCCTTTTGTTTTATTTATCTTTTTTGGGAGGGTAATTGGATCGTAGTTATTTAACCAAAAAATAATATTTTTAGTCAAAACCTATTTTTAGAAGAACTCGGGTTACTGATAACCAAGAAATTCCTTACTTTCTCAATTATTCAAAAGGAAATAAACTTGACAAAAGATATCGAAATAATTGATTGAAAGCAAAAGAAAATAATTGTATTCCAAATAGAAGTCAGAACGTGTCTTTACAAGGTAAATTCTCTTCCCTTAGATAGAGGTTTACAAATATAACATTTCCTCCATTTATGGTTGCATCATTATGAGCTTTAATGGCATTAATGATCCGTTATAATTGGTAATCGTAACTGTTCATGAAGATTCTGTAACGATTCTGATTCCCCTTCCTCATTAATTGGAGGTTCATGAATCTTCCCTTTTACTGTCTTGATTCATTCCGCCCGTGTCTCTTCTTCGAGTACTTTAGGCTCGAGCATAGGTTCCCTTTTATCTCTTGAGTGACTGGCTCGTACCCCTTGTAACTCGTACACCTTTTAATTGTAGTATTCCAGTTGTCATTTTCTCATTGTTCCACGTATCATGCTCTGTCAGCCAAATGTAATTCCACGTGTATTATTTATTTTCCACCAATACAGATAGTTCCCCCACTTGCCGAATATTTTACAACTGAATATTTGGGAAGTGGTATGTATTTATGGTGGGAATTTTTCTCCGCTGCTTCCCAAGCATCATTGCTTTTTCTTCAGATCCAACGCGTTGTATATCACTTCCATTTAATGCATGTGTCACGTGGCCTTCGATGATTAGGTCTGTGAATCAGCATTTTTTAGAGCTTTCTTGCGGCTGCGTCAGTCACAAAGTGACTATTTCATTATGATGTTCCATCATGACTTACTTTATATGACAGTTTCTTCTTCTTATAAATACCTCATGTGCCTTCAGTTTCACGAAACCTTCATCCTACAATTTTCTTATTCTTCATACATCCTTATTTTCCAACAAATATTGCTTTGTTAATTTTTCATACAACCATGTCTTCATCTAATCCCGATCCTCGCAAAGTAGTAATTGTTGATGAACTTCCTCCTTCCTCTGCTCCTGTTAGGAGTAGGAGAGGTGGTAGACTGTGTAGTTTAGGATCTTTGTCCATTTGTGGTTCTTCTTCCCAAACCAACACTGCTACTCCTTCTTATTCTAGACCCAAGGCTTCATTAACCCATAGATCTTCTACTAGAAATAGGGAATCAAGTGAACCTGTGCGTGAACCAACAGTTGATGAAATCGTTCCACAAGAATTTTCTTTTTCATCTGATCGTGAAACATTTAGAAATCAAGTTTCTTATTTGATCTCTCATGATCGTGCTGATCTTTATCCTTCCCAGATTACTACTGGTTTGATCTCTCTTGTTCGAAGAGAATGTTACTGAAAGTCTGATTTCCTAGTGTTAGTTCCTGGTTCGAATCAAAGAATAACTTCATATCAAACTGGCTATTCTTTTGTTTTGTCACGACCCCAAACCTAAACTGGCTGTGATAGAGCCTATCATGATACTAGGCTAGACAATCTACCGCGAAATAGCACATAAAACTTTCCATTTAATTCAAAGCTATTCGATATTTCATAAAATTTTCCGCTTTAACAATTCAAAGCAACAAAGATGAAAAAAATAGACACTGCCCCAAAACCTGGAGTCAACCGTCATGAGCATCTAAGAAACGGTACAATGTAATACTATTTCATTACTACAACCAGTTCTAGGAAATGATAGCAAATGACAGGATAAGAAGGGAAAAGGGTATGCTGCGGACGCCAAACAGCTACCTCAAAATCCCGAAACCGGCTCCAAGAGAATGCGGAATAGCTAGCGCTCAGACCCAACACCTAAATCTGCACACAAGGTGTAAGGAGTAATGTGAGAACACCAACTCAGTTGTAATGAAAGTATATAATATCTACGGCTATGAAACACGTAAAAACAGTCATCAAGCACAGTAAATGAAATCCTTCTTTCAGAAAACACATATACGATATCTTGTAACATTTTAAAAATCGATTTCAGTAAAAATATCCTTTTCACAATTTCCATAGAAATCAAAGGGATTCAGTATATAAAATGACAGGGTTCATAAACAATCTTTCAGATAAAAACATGTATCATAAACTGCCCTCGGTGTATCATCACTCAGCATCAGTCACTCAGCATGCCTCACAATCACTCGATATCAGCCTCTCGGGCTACCTCACAGCCACTCATGCCTCCCAAATCACTCGTCACTCGGCACTCGCACTCAGTAGGTACTCGCGCTCACTGGGGGTGTACAGACTCCGGAGGGGCTCCTACATCCCAAGCGCTAATATCAAGACATCACGTGGCATAATCACTCAGGCTCTAGGCCTCTCACATATCATAAGCAGTGCAACATGCTGTGGCGTGCAGCCCGATCCCATACTATCCTCACAACATTGGCCCTCGGCATCACTCAGTCAGAAACTCTCAAAAAGCCACTCAGGCTATCAATAGCATGGGGTACTCGACCCAAAATATCATTTTTATAACTCAAAACAGTGTGAATAAGACTGGGTTTCGAAATCAGTTAAACATGATATGACTGAGTGTAAATCATAATTCAATAATGTGAGGAAATAGTAGTAAAAAGCCCCCAAGGGGTCCAAACAGGTCGGCACTAAGCCCCAAACATGGCGTACAACCCAAAATATAGTAATAATCTTAAAACATGAACTATCATATGATTTGAAATCAAATTCGCAACTTAATAGTTTTCGCGGGACGGGCCAAGTGACAATCACCTAACAGTGCACGTCACACACTCGTCATCTAGCATGTGCGCCACTCAAAAATAGTGATAAAAATGTGAAGTCCGGGGTTTCATACCCTCAGGACAAGATTTATAGTCATTACTTACCTCAAACCGGCCCAAATACTAATCCGCGATGCTCTTGCCTCTCGAACCCGCCTCTGATTGCTCCAAATCTAACCAAAATCAGATTTACACCACCAATATATGCTAAGGATCAAAGCCCATTCGAAAATTATCAAAATTAACCAAAAATCCCGAAATTGGCCAAACCCGACCCTCGATCCCATGTCTCGGAATTCGATAAAAATCACATCTCAAGAATCCTTATCCTTCCACGAGTCTATACATACCAAGAACATCAAAATGGCCCCTCAAACCCCCACTAAAAGGTCTCCAATTATAAGCCCTAAATCCCCATTTTTGGGGTTTAAATCCTACTAATTTCATGTCTAATTAGCTAGAAATCAACATAGAATTGAGTATTGAGTTCAAAAATCTTACCTCCAAGTGTTTACCTTCGATTCCCTCTTCAACCCCTCTCAAAAAGCTTCAAAGCCATTCAAAAATGGTGCGAAATGGGCTAAAAATCGTGAAATGGGTTTTTATACCTTCTGCCCAGATTCCTTCTACGCGAACGCGACCGACCTCACGCGTTCGCGTAGGCTAAACTCGTCTGGCTCCAAGATTACACATCGCGAACGCGGCTTGTGCTTTGCGAACGCGAAGCTTTTCCACCCTCGAGCCTCCGCGAACGCGTTCCACCCATCGCGAACGCATAGACCAAAGGACCTGGGGTCCCCAGCTGTCGGCTACGAACTTGTTACAATCAAGAATAAGTATCCTTTGCCTCGAATGCATTGAACAATTCCCCCAAACCTTTGCGTTCGCGTCCTCCTCCTCGCGAACGCGTAGAGCAAAAATTTCAGATCCACTATTTTCTCTTCGCGAACACGGGACCCCACCACGAACGCGATGAACAAGAATTTTCTACAACAACACTAGCAAATCTGCCAAGTCTAAAGCCACGAATTGGTCCGTTAACACTCCCGAAACTCACCCGAGGCCCTCGGGACATCAACCAAACATGCCAACACATCCCATAACCTTATTCAAACTTAGTTGAGCCTTCGAAACACTCAAAACAACACAAAAATATCGAATTCACCTTGGATTCAAGCCTATGAA
This sequence comes from Nicotiana undulata, assembly GCA_005239495.1. Classification (NCBI taxonomy): domain Eukaryota; kingdom Viridiplantae; phylum Streptophyta; class Magnoliopsida; order Solanales; family Solanaceae; genus Nicotiana; species Nicotiana undulata. Next base: position 18,344 of record ML267985.1, read on the forward strand.
CTTAAAAACTTCTAAATTCCGCCAATGATGCCGAAACCACCCAAAACACGTCCGATTGACCTGAAATTTGCACACACATCCAAAATGACACTACGAACTTATTCCAACTTTCGGAATCCCATTTCGACCCTGATAGCCTATTTTCCACTGCCGACCGGAAATTGCCAAAAACTCAATTTCGTCGTTTCAAGCCTAATTCTACTCCGGACATCAAAACCACATTCCGAACACACCCCTAAGTCCCAAATCACCTAACGAGGCTATCCGAGCCATAAAATCCAGATTCCGAGGTTGTTTACCTAATAGTCAACTTTCGGTTGACTTCTCCAACTATAAGGCCAACTTAAGAGACTAAGTGTCTCATTTCACACCACGACCACTCCGAACCCGAACCAACAGACCCAACACAACATAAATAGGCTAAACAACACATGATAAAGCAAAAACAGGGAAAATAGGGTTAATTCTCACGGAACGACCGGCCGGGTCGTTACATTCTCCTCCTCTTAAACGTCCTCGAACGGGTCTAGACACATACCTGGAGTCTCAAATGAGTGAGGGTATCTGCTCCGCATCTCTCGCTCGGTCTCCCAAGTGTATTCCTCCACCGACTGCCCTCTCCGTTGCACCTTCACTGAAGCTATATCCTTAGACCTCAACCTTATGACTTGACGACCCAAAATAGCCACTGGCTATGCCTCATAGGACATATCACCCTCAAGCTGAACCGTACTGAAGTCCAAAACATGAGACGGGTCACCAACATACTTTCGGAGCATGGAAACATGGAATACCGGATGAACACTCGATAAGCTGGCGGCAAAGCAAGTCTATAAGCCACCTCTCCAACCCTCTGTAGCACCTCAAAAGGCCCAATGAACCGGGGACTCAACTTGCCCCTCTTCCCGAAATGCATAACACCCTTCATGGGTGACACCTTCAGAAGCACCTTCTCCCCATCCATGAAAGACACATCCCAGACCTTCCGGCATAACTCTTCTACCTAGACAGCGTCGTGCGAAGCCGCTCTTGAATCAACTTCACTTATCGAACGCATCTTATACCAAGTCTGTGCCCAATAGCCTAGCCTCACCCGACTCAAACCAAGCAACCAGATACCTACACCTCCTACCATATAAAGCCTCATACGGAGCCATCCGGATACTCGACTGATAGCTATTATTATATGCAAACTCCACGAGTGGCAGAAACTGGTCCCATGAACCCCCAAAATCAATGACACAAGCACGCAACATGTCTTCCAGAATCTAAATAGTGCGCTCTGACTGCCCGTTGGTCTGAGGATGAAATGATGTGCTGAACTCCACCTGAGTACCCAACTCTCTCTGCACGGCCCTCCAAAACTGAGATGTGAAATGAGTACTTCTGTCAGAAATGATAGAAATTGTAACACCATGCAACTGGACAACCTCCCGGATATAAATCTCAGCTAACCGCTCTGAAGAATATGTAGTACCAACAGGAATGAAGTGCGCGGACTTGGTGGGCCGATCCACAATAATCCATATATCATGAAACCTCCTCGAAGTCCGCGGGAGTCCAACTACAAAGTCCATGGTGATCCGCTCCCACTTTCACTTCGGAATATCCAACCTCTAATGCAATCCACCTGGTCTCTGGTGCTCATACTTGACCTGCTGACAGTTGAGACACCGAGCTGCAAATCCAACAATATCCTTCTTCATCCGCCTCCACCAATAGTGTTGTCTTAGATCCTATACATCTTTGCGGCACCCGGATGGATGGAATACCGCGAGCTGTGGGCCTCTCTAGAACCAACTCCCGAAGCCCATCCACATTAGGCACAGATATCCGACCCTGCATCCTCATAACACCCTCATCACCAATAAGCACATCTCTGGCATCACCTCGCCGGACCCTATCCTGAAGAACGAGCAAGTGTGGGTCATCATACTGGCGCTCTCTAATCCGGTCATAAAAAGAAAACCTAGAGGCTACACAAGCCAATACCCGGCGGGGCTCTGATAGATCCAATCTCACTAACTGGCCCGCTAGAGCCTGAACATCAAGTGCCAATGGTCTGCTGCTGGAAGATATGCTGGACTCCCCAAACTCTCTGCTCTGTGACTCAAGGCATCGGCCACTACAGTGGCCTTCCCTGGATGGTATAAAATAGTGATTTCATAGTCCTTGAGAATCTCTAACCATCTCCTATGACGCAAATTCAAATCCTTATGCTTAAACAGATGCTGCAGACTACGGTGATCAGTGAAAACTTCACAATGCACCCCATACAAATAATGACGCCAAATCTTCAAGGCGTGAATAATGACTGCAAGCTTGAGATCATGTACGGGATAATTTTTCTCATGAGTCTTCAACTGGCGTGAGGCGTAGGCAATCACCCTACCCACCTGCATCAAAACACAACCGATGCCTATCCTCGAGGCATCAAAATATACGGTATAATAACCTGAAGTTGATGGCAATACTAACATTGGAGCTGAGGTCAAAACAGCCTTGAGCTTCTGAAATCTCTCCTCACACTCGTTCGACCACCTGAACGGAGCACCCTTCTGGGTCAATTTGGTCAAGGGCGAAGCAATAGAAGAAAATCCCTCCCCAAAGCGACGGTAATACCCTGCTAAACCAAGGAAGCTCCTAATCTCTGTAGCTGAGGACGGTTTGGGCCAACTCTGCACCGCCTCTATCTTCTTCGGATCAACCTGAATACCCTCACCGGACACCACGTGCCCCAAGAAAGCTACTGAGCCAAGCCAAAACTCACACTTGGAGAACTTTTCATAAAGTTTCTTCTCCCTCAGTCTCTACAATACAACTCTCAAATGCTGAACATGCTCCTCTTGGGAACGAGAATATACCAGGATGTCATCAATGAACACAATAACAAAGGAATCCAAATACGGCTGAAACACGTTGTTCATCAGCTGCATGAACGCTACTGAGCCCAAAAGACATCATCATAAACTCGTAATAACTATAACGAGTCCTGAAATCTGTTGGGAATATCAGAATCCCGAATTTTTAGATGATGATACCCGGATCTCAAGTCAATCTTAGAGAACACTCTGGCTCCCTGAAGTTGGTCAAACAAATTATCAATACGAGGCAAAGGATACTTATTCTTGATTGTAACCTTGTTAAACTGCCTATAGTCAATACACATTCTCATGGAACCATCATTCTTCTTTACAAACAACACCGGTGCACCCCAAGGTGACACACTAGGCCGAATGAACCCCTTATCTAGGAGTTCCTGAAGCTGCTCTTTCAATTTCTTTAACTCCAATGGTGCCATACGATACGGTGGAATAGAAATAGGTTGGGTGCCCGGCACCAACTCAATACCAAAATCAATATCCCTGTCATGCGGCATGCTTGGCAGGTCTGCAGGAAACACGTTCGGAAAATCACGGACCACAGGAACAGAATCAATAGCGGAAGTTTCAACACTGACATCCCTCACAAAATCCAAATACGATAAACACCCCTTCTCTACCATACGTTAGGCCTTCAGGTAGGAAATCACCCTACTAGGCACATACTCAATAGAACCTCTCCACTCAACTTTCAAAAATCTTGCCATCGCTAAGGTCACAGTCTTAGCGTGACAATCTAAAATAGCATGACATGGAGATAACCAATCCATGCCCAATATCACATCAAACTCAACCGTGCTAAGCAACAACAGACCCATTCGGATCTCTAGACCCCTAATAGATACCACACATGACCGATACACACGGTCCACAATAATAGTATCACCCACCGGAGCCGACACATGAATAGATGTAACTAAAGACTCACGGGGCATATCCAGAAAATGAGAAAAGTATGATGAAACATAAGAATACGTGGAACCAGGATCAAATAAGACCGAAGCATCTCGGTGACAGATGGAGACAATACCTGTTATCACTGCATCTGAGGTCATAGCATCTGGTCTGGCTGGAAGTGCATAAAAACGAGCCTGACCTCCACCTGATCGTCCTCCCCCTCTAGGGAGGCCTCTAGATGTCTGACCCCCACCCCTAGCTGCCTTGGCGGGTGATGAAGTAACTGGAGCTGAAATCGAGGGCTTACTCCTCTGCTGAGATAACCCACCCTGACGACAAGGACACTGCCTCCACATATGTCCAAACTCTCCACACTCGAAACAACTCCCTGGAGCTGGAGACGGGGACTGAAGGGAACCCCTGGCACTAGGATAGCCACTAGAAGAACCATGCATAGAGGAACCCTGTACCGATGGTGCTCGAGATGAACTCTGGGTTATAAAACGACTGAATGAAGAACGGCTCGGATGAGAACTGCGGGGACCCTACCCCGAGAATGCACCATTATAAGTTGGGAGAACTGGCTAAGGAGGCCTAAATGACCGGCCTCTGCTCTGCTAAAACTGTCCTCTGGAAGGAGCACTACTGAAGCTACCAGATCCTCGAGGCCTCTTGGCCTCCCTCTCATCACGATCCTGACGGCGAACTGCCTCAATATCCCGGGCAATATCCACCACCTGCTCAAAAGTGTCACCCAATACCCTCTCTCTAGTCATCAGAATACGAAGCTGATATGAAAGGCCATCAACAAACCTCCTGATCCTCTCTCTCTCAGTAGGGACCAACTCTGAAGCATGTCGGGCAAGCTCTGAAAACCTTATCTCATATTGCGTCATTGTCAACTCACCCTGACGCAGCTGCTCAAACTGTCTATGCAGCTCCTCTCTGTGAGAGACTGGGGAACATACTTCTCTAAGAAAAGAGTGGAATACTGCTGCCAAGTGAGGGGTGTTTCACCAACAGGCCTACGCCTCTCATAAGACTCCCACCAAGTAAATGCAGCTCCTGAGAACTGGAAAGTAGTAAACGAGACCCCACTGGTCTCCAGTATCCCTGCAGTGCGTACAATCCTCTGACACGTGTCTAAGAAACCTTGAGCATCCTCGCCCTCAGCACCACTGAATGTCGGAGGCTGAAGTCTACCAAATCTCTCCAACCTACACTGCTCGCATCTGGCATGACTGGAATCACATAATCCTGGAAAGGTGCAACCGGCTGGGCTGGAGCTGCTCCCGGTGTCTGAAGCCCCTGAACGACCTACTCAGGTGTTCGGGGTAGCTGGAGTCTGAGTGCCTCCCCCGGCCTGAGAAGTAGAGGCAGTAGTAGAAACATCGACTGCTTGTGAAAGACTGGTGCACACTGTCAAAATCTGATTCAGGGTATCATAAAGACCCGGAATCACCATAGGCACTGCCGGTGCCTGAGCCTGTCCTGCTGGAATATCTGCGGCGAAGACCTGATCTTGAACAATAGGTGGGTCTACGGGCACTGCCCCGGCTGCTGCGCGGGCTGCAACCCTACCTCTACCCCGGCCTCGACCCCTCGCGGGCCTAGCTGGTGTATGATCATCTTGACCGATAGCGCGTGTCCTCACCATCTGTTAGAGAATGAAACAACAGAAGTTTAGATTCCCAGAATCAACAGATTCGCACAACAGAATTCAAGAATGCAAGATTTTCCTAAGGGTTCTGTAGCCTCTCGAAGACAAGTACTGAGGTCTCCTTACCGATCCACAAGACTCTACTAAACCTTCTCATGACCGATGAGTCCTATATAACCTAGGCTCTAATTCCAACTTGTCACTAGCCCAAACCTAAACTGGTCGTGATGGCGTCTATCATGATACTAGGCTAGCCAATCTACTGCGAAAGAGCACATAAGACTTTCCATTTAATTCAAAGTTGTTCGATATTTCAAAAAAAAATCCGGTTTAACAATTCAAAGCAACAAAGATGAATAAAATAGTTTAGACAATGCCCCAAAACCTGGAGTCAACTGTCATGAGCATCTAAGAAACGGTACAATGTAATACTATTTCGTTACTACAACCAGTTCTAGGAAATGATAGCAAATGAAAGGATAAGAAGGGAAAAGTGTATGCTGCGGACGCCGAATAGCTACCTCAAAATCCCGAAACTGGCTCCAAGAGAATGCAGAATAGCTAGCGCTCAGAACCAGCACCCGAATCTGCACACAAGGTGCAGGGAGTAATGTGAGTACGCCAACTCAGTAGTAATCGAAGTAAATAATGTCTAAGGCTATGAAACACGTAAAAACAGTCATCAAGCACAGTAAATGAAATCCTTCTTTCAGAAAACACAGATACGATATCTTGTAAAATTTTAAAAATCAATTTCAGTAAAAATATCCTTTTCGCAATTTCCATAGAAATCAAAGGGATTCAGTATATAAAATGACAGGGTTCATAAACAGTCTTTCAGATGAAAACATGTATCATAACCTGCCCTCGGTGTATCATAACTCAACATCAGTCACTCAGCATGCCTCACAATCACTCGGTATCAGCCCCTCGGGCTACCTCACAACCACTCATGCCTCCCAAATTATTCGTCACTCGGCACTCGCACTCAGTAGGTACCTGCGCTCACTAGGGGTGTACAGACTCCAGATAGGTTCCTACAGCCCAAGCGCTAATATCAAGCCATCTCGTGGCATAATCACTCAGGCTCTCAGCCTCTCACATATCATAAGAAGTGCAACATGTTGTGGCATGCAGCCCAATCTCATAATATCCTCACAACATTGGCCCTCGGCCTCACCCAGTCAAAAACTCTCAAAAATCCACTCGGGCTATCAATAACACGGGGTACTCGACCCAAAATATCATTTTTATAACTCAGAACAGTGTGAATAAGACTGTGTTTCGAAATCAGTTAAACATGATATGACTGAGTGTAAATAATAATTCAATACAGTGAGGAAATAGTAGTAAAAATCCCCCAAGAGGTCCAAATAGGTCGGCACAAGGCCCCAAACATGGCGTACAACCCAAAATATAGTAATAATCTTAAAATATGAACTATCATATAATTTGAAATCAAATTCGCAACTTAATACTTGTCGCGGGACGAACCAAGTCACAATCCCATAATAGTGCACGTCACACACTCATCATCTAGCATGTGCACCACTCCAAAATAGTGATAAAAATGTGAAGTCCGAGGTTTCATACCCTCAGGACAAGATTTACAGTCATTACTTACCTTAAACTGGCCCAAATACTAATCCGTGATGCTCTTGCCTCTCAAACCGGCCTCCGATTGCTCTAAATCTAACCAAAATCAGATTTACACCATCAATATATGCTAAGGATCAAAGCCCATTCGAAAATTATCAAAATTAACCAAAAATCCCGAAATTGGCCAAACCCGACCCCCGAGCCCACGTCTCGGAATTCGATAAAAATCACATCTCAAGAATCCTTATCCTTTCACGAGTCGATACATACCAAGAACATCACAATAGGACCTCAAATGGCCCCTCAAACCCCCACTCAAAGGTCTCCAATTATAAGCCATAATTCCCCAATATCTTGGTTTAAATCCCACTAATTTCATGTCTAATTAGCTAAATATCAACATATAATCGAGTATTGAGTTCAAAAATCTTACCTCCAAGTGTTTCCATTCTATTATCTCTTCAATCCCTCTCCAAAAGCTTCAAAGCCGTTCAAAAATGGTGAGAAATGGGCTAAAATCGCGAAATGGGTTTTTATACCTTCTGCCCAGATTCCTTCTACGCGAACGCGGTCGACCTCATGTGTTCGCGTATGCTAAACTCGCCTGGATCCAAGATTACACATCGCAAATGCGGCCTGTGCTTCAGGAACGCGAAGTTTTACCACCTCGAGCCTCCGTGAACGCGTTCCACCCATCGCGAACGCATAGACCAAGGGACCTGGGGGTCCCCAGCTGCCGGCGACCCTTCGGGAACGCTACCCTTTGAGCGCGAACGCATTGAACAATTCCCTCAAACGTCCGCGTTTGCGTCCTCCTACTCGCGAACGCATAGAACAAAAATCTCATCTCCACTATTTGCTCTTCGCGAACGCGGGACCCCACCACGAACGTGATGAACAAGAATTTTCTGCAACAACACCAGCAAATTTGCCAAGTCTAAAGCCACGAATTGGTCCGTTAACACCCCTCAAACTCACCCGAGGCCCTCGAAAACTCAACCAAACATGCCAACACATCACATAACCTTATTCAAACTTAGTCGAGCCTTCAAAACACTTAAAACAATGCCAAAACACCAAATTCACCTCGGATTCAAGCCTATGAACTTAGAAACTTCTAAATTCCGCCAATGATGCCGAAACCACCCAAAACACGTCTGATTGACCTGAAATTTTCACACACATCCAAAATGACACTACGAACATGTTCCAACTTCCGGAATCCCATTTCAACCCCGATAGCCTATTTTTCACTGCCGACCGGAAATTGCCAAAAACTCAATTTCGCCATTTCAAGCCTAATTCTACTTCGGACATCAAAACCACATTCCGAAACACCCCTAAGTATCAAATCACCTAACGAAGCTATCCGAGCCATAAAATCCACATTCCGAGGTCGTTTACCTAATAGTCAACTTTTGATTTACTTTTTCAACTAGAAGGCCAACTTAAGAGACTAAGTGTCTCATTTCACACCACGACCACTCCGAACCAGAACCAACCGACCCAATACAACATAAATAGGCTAAACAACACATGATAAAGCAAAAACAGGGAAAATAGGGCTAATTCTCACGGAAAGACCAGCCGGGTCGTTACATGTTTACACATATCCTTTCACTTTAGGTTTTAAACCTCTCATTGACCAAATAATCATTGAATTTTGTCACTTCTTTAATGATTCCTTAGGAAAGATTGGTTCTATTTTTTGGAGGGCCATTGCATGTCTTCGATATTTATCCAATTTGGCTTCCTACCTTTTCACCTTTCATCACTTGCTTCACCTTTACTCCCCTAAGTTATTTCGTGCAAGGGTCTTTACTCTCGTGGCCAGAAGCAAAAAGGTGTTGGTTAGCCCTGAGGATGATAGAGATCGTGGACGGTATGCCCGCTTTGTTGCTACTCCCACATGTGCTTTGGTGGGTGAAGAGAATATGCCCTTTCCAGAAAAATAGAATTTTGCACGTAAGTGTTATTATATTTTTTTATCCTTTCCTTCTCTTTCTCGAAAGAAGAAAAACTCATGCTTTCGTGACTACTTTTTCAGCAACCATGGAAGTTGTTTAGTAGATCCCTAACTTCCGTGGTTGGGTAGAAAATTTATTGCCACTTGCTCCCATGGAGAGAAGATCTTGGAAATACCTTTCTCATAGGTTTGTATGGAAAGTCAAAACACACGGTATCCTTCTTTTCAATTTTCCTCCTTATGTTTGTGTTAATTTAGAAGTTCTTAACTTTTCTCTTTTGCTAGGGTTTCCCATTCGAGGTGTCAGTCCTGCATCTATTACTTCTTCACGACTCTCTATGTATCTTGCTCAAGAAAGGATTCTGAGTTCTTCATCGAAAAGAAAAGTAGACGGAGCTCGTGGCTCTGAAAGTGAGGAGGAACAAGAAGAGGGTTCCTTAGTGTGCAGGCCTCATGTTAGGAGGCGCATTGTTTCAGATGATGAAGACACCCCTCCTTCAAGTTCAATACCTTTAAATGAGCCTGAAAGTGATACTTTAGTGAGTTCTGATGAAGAGATGAATGCTCCCCCTCGTGATTCTACTGATCATTTGTTTACCGGTGGTTTTGATAGTGAATCTTTTGATCCCGTTTCTGAAGAATTACCCCTTGCCTCTCTTCCAGTGCCAGTCCCCATTCATTCTCAAACTACCCTGTTGTTGTTGCTACTGCTCCTCCCGTGGCTTCTTTCACTTCCTCAACTGTTCTTATTGCTACTACTTCTCATGCTGAAGTTGGTACTTCTAGTAGAAATAGAGCGATGAAAAAGGTTACTATAGAATTGCCTGAAGGTGGTAATTGATCGGTTCCAACCCTACACCACTATAGAGTAGCGAGGAGTGGTCGATGCAGTTTTACCAAACAAGGTCGGGATCGATTTCCACAGGGAGTTAATTTGGTTTGGAGTTTGGTATCTAACTAATCTAGATGTGCGAGTTGTTCCAAATTGCACTTCTAAACATTGTTGTGATTGATTCTATTCTAATTTTTATACTATTGAATGCTAAGAGTAAACTAAGTATAATATTTTTGGTAAAAGTTTTCAAGTGTTAAAAGGAACTAGGGAAGTGACTTCCGCCTAGGTGAGTATCTAATGGGTATTAAGAATTCTAGGACAAGCTTGTTATGATTGGGGTCGTGATATAACCATCACACAAAAGTGCTCACTCTATACCTCTCGGTAGTTTGAGTGACTTTGCCCGATTTGGCTTTCTCAAGCCTAAATGGGTGTCCATGCAATGCAAGTGAAATTTGCTCAAGTCGGGTATTACTATCTCTAGGTTTAACCCTTTAATTGGGGATATCAATCTCTTGAATTCGCCCTTATTCATTGTTAGCCTAATTTTCCTAGACTTAGTCTTGCTTTCTCAAGAAGAGCCTAAGTCATAAAGGCACGAATCAGTGTTTGTAACCACCAATTCTACAATTAAAGCATGAATTAAGTTAAATATCACTAACCCATTAACAATTATGCCCTAAAATTCTAGACCCATTAAATACCCGCACTAGGGTTGGGTCACAACCCTAGCTATGAGGTCTAGCTACTCATAATATCAGCAGAAATCAAAGATAAAGATGAAATATAAGCCGTAATATTCAAGTACAAGATTAAAATCTAAAGTATGAAGGTAAATCTACTCTAAAATTGCCCAAAAAAGGAACACCAACGTTTTCACGTGCTCAGCTAAACAAAACTTAACCTAAAATTTTCATAAAGGTCTATTTATACTAAGCTGAAATTTTCGAACAAAAATACCCCTACGGAGATTTCACGGACTTGTAATTCTGACCGCGTCCGCGCTTGGGCTTTCGCGGCAGGATTACAGTAAGCGCGGTCCGCATTTCTTCATATCTGGGCTTGGGTAGAGCTTGGTTCCACGGACCGCGTATTTTCAACCGCGTTTGCGTGGGATTTATTCGCGGCCGCGTAATTTGGACGCGAACCGCGTTCTGCATTTGAGCTCAAGTTGTAAAGTCTCTGAACCCTAAAACACGCTTTTAGCAAAATTCCGATCGTGGCCGCGCTACAGATATGGCAGCCGCGCTTTTCCATTGTGGTCATCGTTGATTCTTGTTCTCAAAACAGTCTCTCTGAATCTCACTTTCGCGGTCGCATAGTTTTGGCCGCCTCAGCATTGGTCCTTACGCGGCCGCGCTTTTCTGTCGCTCTCAGCGCTCTAGTTCCTGCTTTGGATTTGTGCAAGTTTGACTCCTTCATGAGTGTATTATGGATTCTTTGCCTCATTTTGACAAACCCTGCAAGCAAGCACATTAAGTTAGTTTTCGGGAATACCTTTACATATTTTTGACCCAAAACCTAGCAAAAGAGAGCAAATAATAGGCTAAAATCCCTAGTTATTAACTCCCCCAAACTTAAGCTTTTGCATGTCCTAAATCAAACAAGGTAATTCCCACCTCCACAAGAAAAAGAAAGGAAAATTTCAGCTGTCCGAAGGTGACTTCATTAAGCATCAATTGGGACTAACAATTCCTCAACACAAATGCAGTATCAACAACATCATGTTATGATCTTTTGAGTTCCATAGTTCTAATGTGACACAAGAGCATCAAGAGTTGACTCAATTCATCAAGGAAGCTCGCTCTCTCACGTAGGTCATTTTGGATCCAAGACTCCTCCTCCTCTACTCTCCATGAGCTAATCTCCCCTTATAGAATGTAACACTCAAAACATGGATTGTAAAGAAGTGCACTCATCACTCTCAAAAGAACGTCACAAGTCCAGCTCTAAGTACCATAAGCTTTCCTCTCATGTAAATCACCACTAATGTAATACCACTCAACTTGAAATCATATAGGGCTTTAGCAGGATGTAATGAAGGCTTTTTGGATCAAGGTAGGACATAATGAACTATGAGGGTATCATTTTTCCTTAAGCACTCCATTTTCTCATTTCGACTCCTACTTTCTTGACTCTTTGAGTCATATTCTTCTTCCTTAGGGGAACAAGAGAGACACATTGTCGCTCTTTCTTACTCATGAAAATCATTTTTCTCCTTTTCTCATCATCACGTGCCTTTCGACATTATTTTCTTGCATCCTTTCAACCTTTTCTTTATTTTTGACATATTTCTTTCTTTACCCTTTTCTTTGACCTTTCCTTTTCATCAATTATTTTTGTTCTTTGTACCTTTCATCACTTTGAGCCTCCTCATCTCTCCCCCAAGCTTATTTTTTTGCCAAATGTTCATCATGGATACTAAGGAAATATTGGGTGCCAAGAGAGGGTCATTATAAAATTGATGAAGGCTTGTAATGTGGCTATTGAATAAAAAAGGCTTAGGCTCAAAGGGGTTGACTAGGGATATCATATTGGTAGGCTACAGAAGCTTTCACAATTCTAATGTAACAAAGGAGAGCCTAAAATAACTTCTCAAGTCGAGCTACACTTAGGATTTTGCCTAGACAAACATTCAGGACAAGTTCTAGACTTGTTGACATGGGACTTGAATTTGCAATTCAATACCTCACCTCTCAAGCTATCGGATTGTTAAAGAGAATAGAGTCTAGGGCCCACAATAAACCTAGCTAAGATTCAAGATCACAGATGGGTCACAGAAACCACTTGATGATAGTTTTAGTCAACTCAAGAGTCTATAGGTCACAACTAGAGCTAATCTCGTCAACCAACTTGTCTCTAACCATGTGGTCGGAGGTAAATGTGTTAGTACCAAGTGAATCCTACTTGATCCACTTTTATTCATTACTACTATATATCAAAACAGAAAGAAAAACAGACTCAATCCCTTAAGAAGGTTGTCATGCCATCCATCGTTGGGAAGAGCCACCCAGTTCACACAACATCCACCTTTGGAAAGAACCGTGCCATCAAGAAAGCCAAAGGCTTATTGATCACGCAAAAATGTAAAAATAAGCTACAAACTCAAAAAGAAGCTACTAAAGCAAATAAGAAGCTAAGCTATTAAGGAAAATTACAAAAGAAGTTATAAAGTAAACTACGGAAAGTAAAATGAATATGTACAATAAGGGAGTGAAACGAATATATACAAAATGGGAATAAATATATACATGGAATGGTAAGGTTATATACATACCAAAAGTGAAAAATAACGATAAGTAAAGATTAAGAAAAATAGTATCATAATTATTACATGCCAGTCATCAAATCAAAATAAGACCACCCCCCAAATAAAAGTTAGCATTGTCCTCAATGCTAAAAGAAAAAATAAGATCAGGGAAGGGATAGAGAGTAAAGAAAACTCCATATGTGATCTATGTGTGCATGGGGCCAGACACACTCGTAGGGTCCTCGGGCTGCATAGACTCATCAGCTCCATCTGTGTCCTCCAACTTCATCTCCAGGTCCTCAAATTGGGGCACCACAAATCCCCTCTTGGGCTCTCTGTCAGCCTCCTACTCTGATGCCTGAGCTGTCTATGCTGCTGGAGCAGTCTCCTCCATCAGTAAATCAAGGGAGGTCTCCGGCTGAAGTGAGCTTCTCTACCTCCTTCTTCAGCTTCTCCATCGACTCCTTTGAAGCCTGAGTCTTCTTCATCTTCTTGACCTGTTTTCCCAGCTCCTTGATCACCTTGGCATGAGTATCCAATGTCTCCTGGAATTTCTTTTGGTTGTCCAACAACGTCTTATGGTTGGCCAGAATCTCCTTCAATGAATCCTCCACTGATGGAGGCATTTGAAGTTGTGTTGGAGCTACCTGTGTTGCGACTGCACTGGATAAGGCAGATAGCTTTGATGTAGCTACCTGTATCCATTTGTTGATGTTGGATAAAGTCTGATTAACCCGCAATGCAGTCTGAGGGTAAGCTAAGAAGGAAGGCACAGATAATGGGGCAGCGCCAGATGGCTTGGATGGCGAAGGTGGCATAGAAGCAGAAGAACCTTCAGCTGTGCAAGGCTCGAACCCAGTGGCCACTACCCTTGGATCTTCAGACTGGCCAGTGGAGGTAGTGGATTTGCCTTTGGACTTGGGGTTGTCTGCTCCCTGAAGGATGTACCAGGAGAAAGGCCTCTTCGGATTCACCTTTTTGTCAAAGTTCATCCCCTCTACATCTTGGTCCTCCAGATACATAGTGAGGAAGTTGGGGTAAGGGTATGATCTTTCTTCCTTCCCGATAGCTTTGGTGATGTTTGTGGCCATGAGGTTTCCCACATTTATCGGGTACCCCGCTATGATAGAAGCCATAATGATTGCCGGGGAGACTAGGATGTCACTGTCATGCTGGGATGGATCTAATCGGCTGCAAACAAAGGTGCACCACCCTTTTGCTTCAAAGCTCAGAGTGTTTCTAGCAATTTGGACCCAGGTGTAAGCGAAGCCGGTGTTGTCCCTGGGATGGCTATCACCTTTGCAAGCCATGGACGGGCTGCCTTATCTAATGCCATCTTTTCTAAGTATAGGGAGTCAACCACATCATCGAACCTGACATATTCGTTTAGTGTCCTGCCATCAAACCGGATCTTCTGGTTCCGTACCTTAGTCACATACGTGCCCTTTTTTATGTGGGCAACATTGGTGTAGAATTCTTTGACTAAGTACCCATTAGCCTCCGGTAGCTTGCTAGTGAAGTATTTCCACCCCACTCTTTCATCAAATTGTTTCTTCACATTAGGATTGTGGGGGAGAAGATCTCCTTCTATGAATTGCCTCTCGAGGGTGAGCGACCTTTTTGGCCACCATTCCCGGAATTTGTGGTAGGCGTTTTCACTGACGAACCTATCTTGGCACACTGTCGGCTGTCTTAATCTAATCAGCCCCTCACCTGGGTATCACCTCCTCTCATGTCATCCAGAACATATTCATCATCGAGATTGATAGGAGCAACTGTTGTTAAGGCCGGAGTTGCAGAAGGCTGAGAAGATGGTGTTGAAGTCTCACTACCTCATTCTGATCCATCAGACGACTCAGACACGGAGGTAGATTCATTGACGAGGCGGTAGAGTTGTGATTGGGCCTCTTAGTGAGGTTGTGCAGTTTCCCCTTCTGAAATCTCCTGGGATGGGAGATATTCACTAGTCTCAGATGAGTCGGGAGTGGGTCTTCTGAGGGTTTGCTTCTTGCCAATGACCCTTTGAGCTGCTAATGGTGCATTTTGTTTCCCTTTGCCCCGGCCTCGGGAGGATTCTCCCCTCCCTTGTGATTTTTCAAGACCACCATGAGATCGCACCATTATCTGAATACACAATTAGTGAAAGAGCATTAGCATTGTGGTTCAATGTATCATTAAAGAAATGCAGTTGAAATGAAACAGTGCTTCCCAAAATAGTGCATCATGGACAACGAAAAAATGGGCGCGATCGCAGAGGGTCCATCGTGAACTGCGTACAAAAGAACGCGACCGCGAAGAGGTTGGGATTAGACTACCAGCTCTATGAACATGGTCTTCCGCCGACCGCATAATATTGGGCGCGGACGCGAATGAACAAACGCGGACCGCATAAAAGTGAATGCGGCCGCGGAACCAATTGCTAAACTTTCTGAAACTTATGAGCGCGGACCGCGAATTTTTGGACACGGCCGCGTAAGTTGAAACGCGGACCGCAGAAAAATCACCGCGGCCTCGAACTTATAACTAAACTCAGCTCTTACAAAAGCATGAACGTGGACCGCGACCGCGGAGTTCAACCACAACGGGCACTGATGAGCAATTTAAACCTAGGGTTTTCACTAAGTGCAAAAATTAGTTCAATTAGCATGCATAGTTAATAACCATATCCCCCATTAGGCATGTAAACATCACCCACATTAAATTAAGCCTCAATTAAGCATCATTTTGAAATCTTGGCATGTATTAAACCCTTAAAAAAGTAAAACTAAAAGAAAAGAAAACCAAAAGATGAAACTAATGCAAATATTTGAGCATACCAGATGTGAATTTGTAGTAGAAATTTGACTCTTGATTAGTGAGATGAGATTGACGTTCAAGGAAGAAGAAGATGAACAGTGCTCTAATTGTGCTGAGAGTTCGAAGGTCGAAAAGGGTAAAAGTCCTAAGGACTTTCTATTTATACCAAAATAATGGGGACCCACCGACTTACCTGAGCGCGGTCCGCAGAATTTCACTGCAGTCCTGGCTTTTTTACCTCTTGAAGAGCTGCTGCAGAATTCTGAACGCGGGAACGGAAAAATGGATGCGTCCGCGAAAGATGAACGTGGATCGCAAAATTACGAACGCGGACGCGAATACAACTTTAGAGAGTAGATATTATGGGTTTTTCAAGTCCGCGTCGCTGACAATTTGTGCCCATGTGAAATGTTGTCATAGATCACGAAATTTTGAGCGCGGTCCGCATAATTTCGCACACTTAGGAAACTTTTTCCAGCCAAAGTCCTGTCGCGCCTCCTTTTTCTCGCGAAATCGGGTTTCGACATTTTGGGACAACTCCTTTTGAGAGGGTAGGGAAAAGAAATTGGTTTAGAGTCACTACCTAACGAATTAAGGTGCGTTAGGGCACCTAGAGCAGATAACTCATGTTATTACCAGTTTACATCACCAGAGATCGGGTAAGGGCTCAAATTACCTTGAGGGGAAGGTGTTAGGCACCCCTTGAGGTACACAACGGTGGGTCCCGGCCGAAATTGAATTAAGTGAATTAGTCTAAAGGGGAAAGAATGAAATTTGGACAAATAAACAATTTATTAACACAAAAATGGGGGGGGGGGGGGGG
>ML267985.1:36494-71494 GCA_005239495.1 Nicotiana undulata
AAGGAAAAAGGGCCCCCCCCCCCCCCGATTTTACTAAATACCCCAAAATCTGTTTATTACAAAGTTATTACAGACGATAATAGCAAATAAATTACATAATAGTAATGAAATGAACTTTAGGGAGCCTTTCATTGGGCCCAAATACACCTGGGTAACCAGGCCTTCCAACCATATCAACTTTGAGGCTCATTTCACAGGTACCGCATAGTCAATGGTGAAGGACTCACCCACAACACACATAGAACCAAGCTACTGGTGTGTCAAAGTTCCCAAGGGCCTCAGGGACCCAGGGAAATGCTCACACCAGAACCAAATATTTAGAGATGATTCAAAGAGATTAGGAACCAGTTCCCAGTGTGTCAGAGTTCACAGGAGTCTCACATGGACCCTGAGCAGTGCTCACACTGGGGTGGTTGAGGATAGGACCTAAGGGACTAAGAGTGCAAGTTTTAAAAGAGTAACAACATATAAAAGAAGGTAGGAATAGACTTAAAAATAATTTTGATTTCAAAAGAAGACAAAGTTTAAAACACAGAACTTATAGGCAGAGTTGCATTAAGAAAACAAGCAAGGTTCATGCTCAAACACACAGTCCAAATAAGTTGAAATCTGGAAAACAGTCTAGTTGAGCTAAGTGTTCAATGCTAGAATTTAGCACAACCTTATTAAAACATGGAAAACCAAACAGTCAGAATACTCACATGAATCCCAGACATGTTAGAAAGCAAGTTATTAAAGCATATAAATGACAGAACATGAAGCCTAGTAATAATACAAGTTCAACGGTTTAAGACTAATTGGCTACTTAACCTTCTAACATTATCCTAAAGGTACTCAGATTTAGAATAGATTCAGAACACATAGGAGGCAAATTAAGCATGTTTTCTTAAGAGGACTCATATTATTCAAAATAACCAATTCTCAGACTAACAGTATTAACTACTAGGCTAGAAGAGAATCATGTAGACATGCAAAATCATGCTTATAGAGGGGTTTTAGACATGCTTGATTGTAAATACAGATCAGGAATATATATAAAAAATGATGTAACAAAGAATAGTCACTCACCAATTAAGTGAGCAAAACCAGATTAATACCACAAAGTTGAGAGTCGAGAATATTTGGCCTTGGCTTTCAGCCGGCCAAGACCAGTAGTAAACGAGAGAACAGAGGGAGTATAGAACCAGAAATCTTAAATTTTAGTGAGAGTATTGAGAGTTCGAGTCTGTCCTAAGGGGAAAGGGGAGAAGTTTTGAATAGTATTCAATTAGCCAAAGAAATAAGGGAAGAAATCAAACATACACAAATAAGGAAAGAAATTGACCCTACAATCAATTGAAGTCTAGTTTTAGCGCAAATAATACAGAATTCAGTAAATTAACAGGGAATAATGGCGAGTAATCAGGCGAGTAACACTTAGAATAGGGAAAGTATCATATAGAATCAATTAACAAGAAGTTTCAAGGCAAATAAGGTAAAGAAATAAAGGAAACATAGTAGATTGAACAGAAGTAAGGAAAGTATTAGTCATATACGAGAAAGGAAAGAGTATTAGAAAATCAATAAAAGTCTTAAACCCTAGTTTTAGGTAAACCACAAAATCGGCAGCAAAATAAGTTACATAATGCATACAATGAACATAGACAGGAGATTATTCACAAAGAAAACCATAATCGAACCAGATTTGGTTCAATTAAAGCAGATCTGAAACCCTAATTTGGGTAAGCCATAAAATTAGCAGAGAAACAACGACAAAATAATCACATATTGTGTACAATGAACATAGACAGGAGTTATTCAAAATGCAACAAAGAATCGAAAAAGATCTGAAACCCTAATTTAGGGCAAATAAAGGAAATTAACAGGAATAGGCAAATTCCGCATAATGAAGTGAATATAGGCGAGATAATGCTAAAAAAGATCAATTGTGCATGAAAATGACTTAAAATAATTATTTAACATTATAAAAATATAAAAAGTCATTTTCTATATAAATAATATAATTATGCATATATATGGGCTATTATTGTAAAATATGCAATTTTAGCCTAAAGATGCAAAATAATTATAATAAATACATCAAAAATATTAAAACTTAATACGAATATAAATGATAAAAATTAAATGATGAATCATCATAAAAATTATTTGTGATGCAATTAGTAATTATTTATACAGGAATAAATTGATTAAAAGCCTTTAAAAATTATGGGAAAATACTTGATGATGCGCATACACTATTTTGAAGGTATATATGTATATTTAAAAATATATGAGGGAAAACTTGGGTATCAACTGTCCTGCACTGCACAAATAATTCCTACACAAACTCCACAACCAGTTAGTTCAAAATAAAGCCTAATCTAAGAAGAAAATCAAAAAGAAAGAAAAACACATGGGTTGCCTCCCAAGAAGCGCCTGATTTAACGTTGCGGCACAACGCATGTTACCATCATCATTTGAGATTGATCAAAGTCCACCACATGGTTGTCATCAAATTTTCCCAAGTAATGCTTCACTCGGTGCCCATTAACTCTGAAGATTTCACCATTTTTATTTTCAAATCAAGAGCACCAAACGGAGTTATGTGCACCACCTCAAAAGGGCCACTCCGTTTTGACTTGAGCTTTCATGGAAACAGTCATAACCGGGAATTGAAAAGAAGAACCAAGTCACCCTCCTTGTCATGTAAGTAATTCATCTTGTCCTTATACCGAGCTGGAATAGGCGTGAAACCGGAACTCATCTAGTTCATTGAGTTGCTCCACCCGTAGATTGGATGCTATATCCCATTCAAGATTTAACCTCTTCAGCGCCCACATAGCTTTGTGTTATAATTCAACCGGCATATGACATGCTTTCCCAAATACCAACCGGTACGGAGACATACCGATTGGAGTCTTGTATGCAGTTCTATAAGCCCACAAAGCATCGTCAAGTTTCCTTGATCAATCCGTCCGATTTGCATTGACAGTTTTTGATAATATGCTCTTTATCTCCTTGTAGGAGACCTCAATTTGTCCACTAGCTTGGGGTTGACACCTTATGATTGACACCATACTTGGAAAGTAAAGTGTCAAAGGCCTTATCGCAGAAATGAGAACCACCATCACTGATGATTTCCCGAGGAGTGCCAAACCTTGTGAAGATATTTTTCTTTAAGAACACCACCACACTACGTGTCTCGTTGTTGGGAAAATCCACGACTTCAACCCACTTGGAAACATAATCAACAACAACCAGAATGTAAGTGTTACCACATGAACTTACAAATGACCCCATGAAGTCACTGCCCCACACACCAAAAATGTCAATTTCAAGAATAGTTGTGAGAGGCATTTCATCCTTCTTGGTAATTCCCCCCCGCTCTTCACACCTCTTAAGAAGCTCACTTGCATATTTATACAGGGTTGGCAAATAAAATCCACAACTAAGAACTTTTGAAGCAGTTCTCGCCCTACCATGATGACCAACGTAGGGCGAGGAGTGGCAAGCATCAAGAATACTCATTTGCTCCTCTTTCGAGACACATCTACGGATCACACCATCATTGCAAATCTTGAACAAATAGGGTTCGTCCCAATAATAATCCAAGTTGTACCGTTTGAGTTTTTTCCTTTGGTTAGCTCACTCAGGACAATTCCAATCACAAGGAAATTAGCAACATCAGCGAAGCAAGGTATACCATTCAAAGAAACGGAGAGGAGTTGCTCATCCGGGAATGCATCATTAATTTCGAAACCATCTTGGGGCTTCCCTTCCTCTTCTAAGCGGGACAAATGGTCCGCTACCTGGTTCTCACTTCCTTTTCTATCAATGATCTCGAGGTCAAATTCTTGAAGCAGAAGAACCCACCTCATCAACCTAGCCTTCGAGTCCTTTTTGGTCATCAAGTAACGGAGTGCCACGTGATCACTGTGCATAATCACTTTGGCACCCATGAGATATGGACTAAACTTTTCCATGGCAAACAAAATGGCAAACAACTCTTTCTCCGTCACCGTATAATTGACTTGGGAATTATTCATCGTTTTGCTTGCATAATAGACCGGATGAAATATCTTGTTTATCCTTTGCCCCAAAATCGCTCCTACAGCAACATCACTAGCATCGCACATGAGCTCAAATGGTAAGCTCCAATTGGGTGAGGTAATGACGGTAGGGGTTGTAAATTTATACTTGAGAATCTCAAAAGCTTCCATGCAATCTTCATTGAGCACAAGCTTTGCATCCTTTTTCTAGCAGCCTGCACAAGGGGTTCACCACTTTTGAGAAATCTTTGATGAACCTTCGGTAGAACCCCGCGTGCCTAAGAAAGCTTCTAACTCCCGTGACGAAAGTAGGAGGATGTAGCTATGAAATCACTTCAATCTTCGCCTTGTCCACTTCAATTCCATTCTTTGAGATATTATGGCAGAGGACAATGCCCTCCTCGACCATAAAGTGATATTTTTACCAATTGAGCACTAGATTGGTCTCTTCACATCGGGCTAACACTTTGTCAAGATTGTCCAAGAATTCTTCAAATAAGTCACCCGCAACACTAAAATCATCCATGAACACTTCGAGGAAATCCTCCACCATATCCGTAAATATTGCCATCATACACCGTTGAAAGGTAGCTGGTGCATTACACAAACCAAACGACATCCGTGAGAATGCAAATATTCTACACGGACATGTGAAGGTAGTTTTCTCTTGGTCTTCCGGTGCAATGAGAATCTGGTTGTACCCTGAGTATCCATCCAAAAAGCAATAGTAGGCACGCCCGGCAAGTCTATCCAACATTTGATCAAGAAAGGGCAACGGGAAATAATCTTTAGGGGTCACTTTGTTCATCTTTCTGTAGTCCATGCATACCCTCCATCCGGTAACAGACAAGTGGGGATCAACTCATTTTTCTCATTTCTCACCACAGTCATACCCCCCCTTCTTCGGCACACATTGCACCGGCGAAGTCCATGCACTATCCGAAATAGGATACACAACCCGTGCATCAAGCCATTTGATAATTTTCTTCTTGACGACCTCTTGCATAGTCTCGTTCAACCTTCGTTGATGTTCCACGTAGGGTTTGGCATCATCCTCTAGTATAATTTTGTGCATGCAAATGGCGGTGTTTATGCCCCGAATGTCAGCCAAAGTCTATCCAATTGCCTTTTTTCTTATTTGAAGCACCGCAAGGGTGGAGTTTACCTACACTTTAGTTAAGCAAGCAGAAAGAATAACATGTAATGCGGAAGAAGGGCCTAAGAATTCATACCTGAGGTGCGAAGGTAGAGGCTTCAACTCCAATGTTGGTGGCTCCTCGATCGAGGGCTTTGTCAGTAGAGTCTTCCGATTTTCCGAGTCCAAGGAGATTTTACGGGGCCCATATGAGTATGATCCCATTCCTTTCTAGGCATTTGTGCATTCAACCAAGCCTTCCCTTTCATCATCCTCATGGCTCAACAACACAGCTTTCATAGGGTCTTCCACATTGATCATGGCACTCGTGTCATCAACTATCACCTCCGTGACAAGATCCACAAAAGAGCAAACTTCATTACTATTTGGTTGCCTCATTGATTTGCACACGTGGAATATAACTTTTTCATCGCCCACCCGGAAGGTGAGCTCTCCTGCTTCCACATCAACCAATGCCCTCCATGTTGCTAGGAAAGGTCTCCCCAATACTATAGGCACCTCATAGTCGACTTCCTAGTCGAGAATCACAAAATCAACGGGAAAAATAAACTTGTCGACCCGTACAAGAACATCATCAATAATACCAAGCAGCCTCTTCATTTTTCTATTTGCCATTTGCAATCTCATTGAAGTAGCTCTCGGTTGTCCAATACCCAATGTCTTGAATACGGAATATGGCATCAAATTAATACTTGTTCCCAAATCACACAAGGCTTTTGCAAAATCAGCACTACCAATGGTGCATAGAATTGTGAAGACGTTGGGATATTCAAGTTTTGGATCCATCGAGTGAATAATGGAACTCACTTGATGAGTCATTTTTATGGTCTCACAATTCATATATCTCTTCTTAGTTAACAAGTCCTTCATGAACTTGTCATATCCCGGCATTTGCTCGAGAGCTTCCACCAAGGGCACATTGATTGGTAAGCTTTTCATCATCTCAAAAAAATTCTTGAATTGGTTTTCATTATTTTTCTTTGCAAGTATTTGAGGATAAGGTGGAGGAGGCCTTGTCAAAGGATCCTTGGCTTTAGGCACTACCGTTTCTGGTATGTCTATCATGTGTTCCCTAGACGGGTTCACATCATTTTGAGTCTCCTCCTCTTTGTCATGAATATCAATCCTCACTTCATCATTAAAGTTCCCATAATTCACTTGCTCATCAATTATTGGACAATCATCATTTTGCAACACAACATCATCATTCATAATTTTCTTCGGATTGGAGGTACTTGCATCTCCACCTCTACCACTCCTTGTGGTCACCGCCATGGCATGGCATGTATTTTTCCCTCCCTTTGGGTTTACTACTGTAGCACTTGGTAGCGCCCCCTTAGCGCGAGTATTCAATGCTTGAGAGATTTGACCCATTCGTACTTCTAATTTGCGGATTGAAGTGGTATGGGAAGCTATTTGGGCATCCGAGTTGGCATACTCTCTATCCGCCCCATCTCATTGTTTGAAGAACTTTTCCCTTGATATTGATATGGAGGCGGGTTATTGGGTTGTTGATACATCGGGGGCCTTTGAAAGCCCGGCCCCCGGTTTCCTTGGTTATTATTAATATTCCCATCCCCTTGGTTTCATTGCCGCCCCAATTGTTATTGTTGTTCCCCCAATTTTTCGAGTTGTTATTGTTGCCATTGTTCCAATTCCCTTGGCCTTGGTTGCCCCAGTTGTGATTGTTTCCTTGCGATCTCCATTGTTGATTTGGATCATTGCTCCGTTGTCCTTGATAGTTGTTAGCATATAAAACTTCCTCACTTTGGTCATCATAACACTCGTCTTGGTTGTAACCACTACCACTTTTCTCATATTAATCTTGATTGTTTTGCACTTGTTAACCATGTTGTCGTCTCTTGTTGACCATTTGATTTACCCCTTCCATTGCGTTTACTTGCTTTGTCCCCTGAACTTGCTGGAGCTGGGCCTTTGCTAACTCATTCATAGTAGTTGTTAACTCGGCTATGGCTTGTCCGTGATCATGAAGTTCCTTGTGAAGATGGATGACATTAGGGTCACCCCGAGGAACATTTGCCCGACTTTGCCAAGCTGAGGATGTGTCAACCATCTCATCAAGTATGTAACAAGCATCGGCATAAGGCATTTTCATAAAAATTTCCCCATCTAGGTGATTCACCACGCACTGATTGGTCACGTTAATACCCCTACAGAATGTCTGCTGGATCATTGCTTCAGTCATGTCATTGTTGGGGAATTCCTTGACCATTTTCCGATATCTCTCCCAGATTTCATGAAGGAGTTCATTAGGTTCCTGTTTAAAGGCTAAGATATCATCCCTCAATGCGGCCATATGACTCGGTGAGAATAACTTGGCTATAAAACTTTCTGCCAACTCATCCCACGTGTGTATGGAATGGTTGGGTAGCCTTTCGAGCCAGTCCAAAGCTTTCCCTCTAAGCGCAAATGGGAAAAGTCTCAATCTCAGCGCATCCTCCGACAAGTTCATCTGTTTGCTCCTCCAACAGGTGTCTACAAAACCCTTTAGATGTTTATATGCATTCTGATGGGGAGCTCCAATGAAGAAACCTCTTTGCTTCAATAGGGTCAGCATGACATTTGTAATCTGGAAATTGCCCGCTCGAATCCGGGGCAGGACAATTGCACTGGTGTAACCTTCATTGCGAAGCACCCGGTGTGCTTCCCGTGGAGGAGGTGGGGGAGGGTATGGAATGTTGTCATTAGCCTGACGGCCTCTTCTTTGGGCTTGAGGTACTAGATTAACCTCATCCTCACCATTGTCGTCTACCTCCTCCTCCGGAAGAACATTGCCGAGAGGATCATTATGAGCCATGGTACCTAAAGTGATGGACACACAAAAGTTAATAAAACAGAAGGAAAGAAAAACAAGACACACAAATAGTTAGATAGATAGCCAAAACCGTCTAACTCCCCGGCAACGGCGCCAAAAAGTGATCGGTTCCAACCTTACACCACTATAGAGTAGCGAAGAGTGGTCGATGCAGTTTTACCCAACAAGGTCCGGATCGATTTTCACAGGGAGTTAATTTGGTTTGGAGTTGGGTATCTAACTAATCTAGATGTGCGAGTTGTTCCAATTTTCACTTCTAAACATTGTTGTGATTGATTCTATTCTAATTTTTATACTATTGAATGTTAAGATTAAACTAAGTATAATATTTTTATTGAAAGTTTTCAAGTGTTAAAAGGCACTAGGGAAGTGACTTCCGCCTAGGTGAGTATCTATTGGGTATCAAGAATCTAGGACAAGCTTGTTATGATTGGGGTTGTGATATAACCATCATACAAAAGTGCTCACTCTATACCTCTCGGTAGTTTGAGTGACTTTGCCCGATTTGACTTTCTCAAGCCTAAATGGGTGTTCATGCAATGCAAGTGAAATTGGCTCAAGTCGGGTATTACTATCTCTAGGTTTAACCCTTTAATTGAGGCTATCAATCTCTTGAATTCACCCCAATTCCTTGTTAGCCTAGTTTTCCTAGACGTCGTCCATCTTTCTCAAGAAGAGCCTAAGTCATAAAGGGACGAATCAGTGTTTGCAACCACCAATTCAATAATTAAATCATGAATTAAGCTAAATATCACTAACCCATAAACAATTAATCCCTAAAATTCAAGACCCATTAAATACCCTCACTAGGGTTGGGTCACAACCCTAGCTATGGGGTCTAGCTACTCATAATATCAACAGAAATCAAAGATAAAGATGAAATATAAGCAATAATATTCAAGTACAAGATTAAAATCTAAAGTATGAAAGTAAATCTACTCTAAAATTGCCCAAAAATGGAACACCAGCGTTTTCACGTGCTCAGCTAAACAAAACTTAACCTAATATTGTCAAAAAGGTCTATTTATACTAAGCTAAACTTTTTAGACAAAAACACCCCTACGGAGATTTTGCAGACGCGTAATTCTGACCGCGTCTGCGCTTGGGCTTTCGCGGCCGCATAATAGTAAGTGCAGTCTGCGTTTATTCATATATGGGCTTGGGTAGAGATTGGTTTTGCGGACCGCGTATTTTCAACCTCTTCCGCGTGGGATTTATTCGCGGCCGCTTAATTTGGACGCGAACCTTGTTCTTCCTTTGAGCTCAAGTTGTAAAGTCTTTAAACCCTAAACATGCTCTCAGTGAAATTTTCATCACGACCGCGCTTTTCCATCCGGTCAGCGTTGATTCTTGTTCTCAAAATAGCCTCTCTGAATCTCACTTTCGTGGGCCACATTTTTTTTTTGCCGCCCCAGCGTTGGTCCTTACGCGGTCGCGCTTTTCTGCCGCTCTCAGTGCTCTAGTTCCTTCCTTGGATTTGGGCAAGTTTGACTCCTTCACGAGTTGATTATGGCTTTTGCCTCGGTTTGACTAACCCTGCAAGAAATCACATTAAGTTAGTTTTCGGGAATACCTTTACGCATTTTTTACCCAAAATCTAAGCAAAAGAGAGCAAATAAGAGGCTAAAATCCCTAGTTATCAGTAATCTGCTGAAAAAATCTGGTCAAGTCGACGTATGGTTGAAACCTTTACTTGGCCTAGTTGAGAAGTCAAAGTTGGAGAGCAACAGTTCCTTGACGTGGATGAATGATATTGTTTATTCATCTTTGAAGGTTCAAGTCTTATCTCTTTCTTTTCTTTTCCTCGTGGTTATTTACTTTTGTTTAACCATCACTTCTTTCTTTTCTTTTATAGATGAACTTGATAGGCACGGAGCTTATCAAGAGAATTGTTCACACTGAGCGGCTATTCAATGATTATCATACTGAGGCGGACAACTGGAAGGAACAATACAAGGGTCTTCAATTGGAGAAGGAAGTATTGGATGAAGAGAAATGTGCTTTGGAACAACAAGCAAGGATGGTTGCGGCATAATTGGCCATTGAAAAGGCATCTTCAAGTCAAGTTGGCAAAGACAAAGACATTCTTGAGTCTTCATTTGCGGAGCACCTTTCTAAATCTACCGAAGAGATAAGGGGTTTGAAATAACTTCTTAATCAGAAGGAGACATATATCGAGGAGTTAGTTCAAACACTTGTTCAGGTTCAAGAAGATCTCCGTGCCTCTTCTGATAAGGTCCAGTTCTTGGAAAGATCCCTCTCCCCTTTGAAGGTTTCCTATGATGCTTCTTTAATTGAGAAACAAGAGTTGAAGTTTGAAATTGACCAGTTGGAGAAAGATTACGAAGCCATTGAAGATAAATCGACACTCGATGTGAGTTGGGCTTTTTGAATACCCGTCTCGAGACTTTGATGGAGGCTAGCCAGGAAGGCTTTGACCTGAATGCTGAGATCACCAAGGCTAAGGAAACGATTGAAAAAACTCAACAAAGTCAGAGCTTTTCCTCACGTGAGGTTGGTGTTCCCGAAGGTGATGAACCTACTCTTGGTGAAGTTGGTGCTCAATCCCTTTCTGCCCAAGTTGAATATTTTCCCGCTGCTGATGATGCCACATTGGATTCTGCCTCTCGCGCTACTGATAATGACACATTAGATTCTACCCCTGAGTGTTTTTCAGAACTTAGTTTGTTTGGAGCTTTTTATGAGAAGTTGTTTTTTTTTTCTTTTTGGAATGGATGGTTAGTTTTTACCCTTGTTCGTTTTGGGGTTTGTTATCAAACAAACATCTTGGTTTTAACTAAGTATATACTTAGTTTTGGCCAAGTTTAATGTATAAACTTTCGTTTAATTTGAGTTTTTGTTTTACTCTTTGACTTGCATTTAAAAATGCTTTATTGTTTCACGATTTTGTTATAGACGAGAATTTTATAAAAGAGGGCCCTTTTATAAACGACATTAATGAAGAAGACGTCTCAACTTCATATTGGTGTAAGTATATGAGAGAAGTAGGAAAATACATACTTTAAAGAAGTTCCATGAATAATTTGAGGAAGTTTCATGTTTTGAACTTTCAAATTATATAACACTTTACAAGTATTCAAATAACTTATTGTATGACATCTACAACTCTTTCATAATTGTTTTTCTTGTAACAGATTTCAAACAAAATTGGGGTATATCTTGCAATCCATGACTAATCATTGCCCTTAACCTAAGTACTCGTAGGATCTTATAACTTATGTCCGCGAGTTTACACTTTATCAAAGCTTATTACAAAGGTTTTTGATTCAGACTTGTTTTTTGGGCTCTTGATTGGCTCTTGACTTTTGATTTTTGGGTTGATCCAGGCTTGAATTCTAACTTTTAGTCTTCTTTGCCTTCATATTTATAGTCCCCCAAGCGTTAGAGCTTTGAAGTATGAAATCTCGAGCACTTGATTATTCCTTCCATTTGGTTCATTTCCTGAAAAGGAAAATACATACGAGACTCGGAGGTATACTTTTAGATGATGACTGCTTAACCCTTTTTATTTCCATCAGAAAGGTTGTAACCCAGACCAGTAATATTTTGTATCCCGCATGTGTTTCAGGTCTAATATCATTGTTTGGTGTGGGCTAGATTTTTGCCTATCATCTAAAATTATTAGTATAATTTAACATAACGAAATAGAATCATAGTTAAGCGATACCTGATCGTGGGTATTTCCTTTGCTTAGAAGTAATATTTCTTCAAACGAACAACATTCCAATCCGAATGTAGTACCTTGCCTTCCATGGTTTCCAACTCATAAGCACCTTTCCCAGCGATACCTTGAATTTTATAAGGACCTTCCCAATTTGGATTCAACTTTCCTGCTCCAGCTATTTTTGTTGATTCAAAAACCTTTTTGAGAACAAAGTCCCCAATCTTGAAGTATCTGAGATGAGCTTTCCTGTTGTAGTATCTTTCTATAATTTACTTATGAGTTGTCATTTTTATTAGAGTCGCTTCTCTCCTTTGCTCATGTAGATCTAAATTCGTTCTTATCTCTTCGTTATTTGATTTCTCGGTTGCTTGTAAATCCCGTGCTTGGATCACCTATTTCAACTGGAATTAACGCTTCAGCACCATAAACTAGCGAAATGGGGCTTCTCCCGTACCTGTTTTTGTTGTCGTTCGATAAGCCCATAATACTCCTGCCAACACCTTGGGCCAATTCCCCTTTAATTCCTCTAATTTTTTCTTCAAATTATTAGTATTAACCTTGTTTGTTGACTCAGCTTGTCCATTTGCAACGGAATGATAAGGTGAGGAAGTTATTTGTTTGATTTGCCAACTTTGAAAAAATACGGCGACTTTCGTGCCTATAAACTGTGGTCCATTATCGCACACGATTTATTTTGGTACTCTGAATCGGCATATAATGTTTCGCCAAATAAAATTCATGAATTCCTTTTCTTGTACCTGTTTGAAAGCTCCTGCCTCTACCCATTTAGAAAAATAATCTGCTAACATTAACAAAAATCGTACCATTCCTTTAGCTTGCGGCAAAGGTCCCACGATATCCATCCTCAACTTCATGAATGGCCAAGGGAAAATAATTGTATGTAATAATTATGTTGGGCGGTGCATGTTATTGTCATATCGTTGGCATTTATCACACTTTGCTACAAAATATTCTGCATCTTCTTCCATTTTCGGCCAGTAGTATCCTGCTATAATTAAAGTTCTTACCAAGGATCTTCCTCCGGCGTGATTTCCACAATGCCCCTCGTGTACATCTCTCATCACATATTCAGTTTGAACAAGTCCAAGGCATCTTGCTAAAGGTCCCCCGAACATTTTTGGATATAGATTTCCTCGAATTAAGCAGTAACGGGCAACCTTTCGTCGAAGTAACTGAGACTCTTTTTTATCTTTAGGTACGATTCCATACTGTAGAAAATTAACAAGTTCGTTTCTCCAATCCCAAGTTGTATTATTGAAACTTACCTCATTTTTTTCCTGGTCCAGTGCTGAATGAAACAAATGTATGACAATAGCATTTTCTGCATTTGTTATTTCCGTAACTGATGCGAGATTAGCTAGTGCATCTGCTTCCGCATTTTCTTCCTTGGATATTTGCACAATTTTTCATGATTGAAATTGTCTTTTATCAATTCTCATGCCTTTTCCAAATATTGTTGCATTCGTGCCTCTCTAGCTATGTAAGTCCCCTGCTTCTGGTTGACTACCAGCTAAGAATCACTTTTAATTAAGATTTGCTCTGTAGAGAGTTCTCGTGACAGCTTTAACCCTGCAATTACAGCCTCGTACTTTGATTCATTGTTAGTAATGGGATAAAATTTTATTTCTTGTGTTATACTTTCTCTCGAAGGTGGAATTAAAACAATACATAAACATGCTCCTTTAACATTTGAGGAGCCATCAGTAAATAGAGTCCATGTATCTGGATTAGATCCGGTGAATACCTGTAGTTCCTTTTCTACTTCAGGAACTATTTCTGTGCTGAAATCCGCTACGAAATCTGCTAAAAATTGGGATCTTATTGCAGTTCTAGGTTAGTACATGATATCATACTCACTGAGTTCCATTTCCCATTTAGCTAATCTTCCTAACAACTCTTGTTTATGAAATATATTCCTTAGAGGATAAGCAGTTACTACGGAGAAAGGGTGACATTGAAAATAAGGTCTCTTCTTTCTAGATGCCATAACTAATACTAAAGCAAGTTTGTCTAAGTGAGGATATCGAGTCTCAGCATCCAACAAAGATTTACAAATATAGTAAATTGGATATTGTTTACCTTTGTCTTCTCGTATCAAAACTGCACTTACAGCCAGTTCTGAAACTGCGAGATAAACAAGAAACCTCTCTCCATATTTTGGTTTAGCCAGCAAGGGAGGATTTGACAAATATGCCTTTAAATTTTTGAGAGCTTGTTAGCATTCTTCAGTCCACTCGAACTGATTTTGCTTTTTTGAAAAGAATTTGAAACTTTTCTCCGAAGACTTGGAAATAAATCTCCCCAAAGTTGCTATTTTTCCTGTCAATCTTTGTACCTTTTTTTTTGCTCGTGAGTACATCAGGAATTTCTTCAATGGCGTTGATATGTGCAGGGTTTACTTCAATACCTATGTTAGATATAAGAAAACCTAAAAAATTACCTGAAGTTACGCCGAAGGCACATTTTTGTGGGTTTAATTTCATATTATAGTTGCGGAGGATCTCGAAGGTACTTGAAAGATGTTGGAAGTGATTTGCTCGTGCAGATTTGACTAGGATATCATCAATATAGACTTTCATAGTCTTCCCCTGGTCTTTTTAAAACATCTTAGTCATCAACCTTTGATACGTTGCCCACGCGTTTTTCAAACCAAAAGCATGACTTTGTAACAATAAGTTTCCTTGTCTGTAATAAACGAATTTTTTTCTTCATCTAGGAGATCCATATTTATTTGATTATAACCTGAATATGCATTTAAAAACTCAACAAGTCATGACCTGCGGTAAAATCAACCAATTGATCTATATGCGGTAAGAGGAATGAATCTTTTGGGCAAGCTGTATTTAAATCAGTATAATCTAAGCAAACTCGCCATTTTCCATTCATTTTTGGAACTACCACAGTATTAGCTAACCAATTAGGATATTTTACCTCCCGTATTGAATCGATTTTTAAGAGTTTTTGTACCTCATCCTGAATCACTTGATTTTTAAAAGAGCCTTGCTTCATTTTCTTTTGCTTGACAGGTAGGTACGATGCATCTTCATTCAACTTGTGAGTCATTACTTTTGGAGGTATACCTGTTATATCTGAATGCGACCAGGAAAAACAATCTGTATTAGCTTTTAAAAATTCAACTAACTTACCTCTCATTTCCAGACTCAACTTTGCTCCAATATAGACTTTACGGTCTGGCCATTGTTCGAATAATACAACAACTTCGAGCTCTTCAATTGTCGTTTTGATATTTTCATTCTCTTCCGTTTCTTGAATGACATCCGGTCTTGAATCCATGTTTGTTTGCCGTGAGCTATTTTCGGATGAAATTTGATTTACCACGTCTTCCACGAAATTCACAATTGTATCAATGCTTTATTTGTGTGAATCCGCCACTGAATTGATATTCTTAGAAACTTGTTGATCTCCTCGAATTTGTTGAATTCCCCATTTTGAAGGAAACTTAATAACTTGATGTAATGAAGACGACACAACATTTATGTCATGAATCCATGGCATCCCAAGAATAACATTAAAGGCCATGTCCGTGTCTATTACTTGAAATTTTGTTTCTTTGATAACTTCTGCGAATGTAGTTAGCATTATCACCCCCCACACCATAATAACAGTTGATTTATCGAATCCAGATAAAGAATGTGCTTTTGGTACCATCTTGTCGCCAATTTGCATTTCGTTCACCACTCGTAGAAAAATAATATTCACGGAGCTATATGGGTCAATCAAAACTCGTTTTACATTAATATCATGTATAAGCAAAGATATTACCAGTGCATCATTGTGAGGTATCATCAAGCCATACGCATATGCATCATCAAATGTTATACTATTTCCCTCCAAAACTTGACGAACTCGCTTCCCGTGGGTTACTGTGAACTTCGACGTCTTTTTCGCAGTTGTGTATGTTACACCGTTGACTTATTCTCCCCCGCTTATCACGTCAACTGTTCTTTTTGGAGATGGGAGTTTTGGAGGTTCTTGTCTATTTTTCATATAAGATTGTTTACCTTTCTCGTTGAACATGTCTGTTAAATATCCTTGCGTTAATAAATGCTCTACTTCACCTTGTAACAACCTATAATCCGCTGTTTTATGGCCATGGTCGTTATGTCGCACTAGAAATCTGGATTTCTTCTACTTGGATTTGATCTCACTTCCTTTGGCCACCGCACCTTATCTCCCATACTCCCTAGAACATCTACCAACTCAGAAGTACTAATATTGAAATTATAATCTCCAATCCTTGCATTCGCGTTAGTCTCTCTATCACGTACATCTCGTTCCTTTTTGAACCTGGATGATGACCCCGCATATTCATTTCTCGATCTAGAGTCAGACCGTACATTTTCTGGTTTGGACCGTGAGTCTCGTCCTGTGGGTCCCATATAAGGTTCAAATTTGTTCTTACCAGACCTCTTTTCAGACTCCGATCGCCTCAAATTGCTCTTTCATCAACCCTTGATTGTGCAACGATATCTTCTTCAATTCGCAACTTGGTGGTATACCTATATACATCATTCCATGTAGTTGCAGGGAATTCTCGTAACCTTTCCTTGAGTTTTCTCGTGGATTCCAAACCTTTTTCATTCAGATTACTTGCGAACGCCATGGCTGCCCAATTATCAGGTACTCGCGGAAGCATCATTCTTTCACGCTGGAATCTATCCACAAATTCCCTGAGTAACTCAACATCTCCTTGCTTTACCTTAAAGATATCTTCCATCATTTTTTCGACTTTTTGAGCTTCCGAATGTGCTTTTTATAAATAAATATGCAAGCTCAACAAAAGAATCAATAGAATTTTTAGGTAAAAGAGAATACCATGTTAATGCCCCTTTCGTGAGTGTTTCTCCAAATTTTTTGACCAAAATCGACTTAATCTCTTGCTTGGTCAAATCATTTCCTTTTACACTTGTTGTGAATGCAGTTACGTGATCACGTGGATTAGTTGTTCCATCATATTTTGGGATGTCAGGCATTTTGAACTTCTTAGGAATGGGTAGTGGAGTCGCGCTTGGCTTCCAAGGTTGTTGCGAATATTTGTCAATATTCACTCCCTTAATCACAGGTGGTACACCAAGTATTTGTTCGATGCGATCATTTTGTTCTTTCATCTGCTTTTGCAAAGTTAGTACCAAATTTTGTAAATCAGAGTTATTTGGTGTGCCTGACCTCCCGTCACATGATTCATTGGGAGTTCCTCCACTTCCTGAATTGGCAAGCCCCTAGCGTGGATCTTCTATGGTAGCAGTATTATTCGGGGAAGGTGTTGGTGGTGCATTTGGCGGTCCCCTTACAAAAGCTTGGAGAGCATTGTTCACATGCTCAACGATCAATTGCTTCAGGATTTCTTGCTCAGTGGTCTGATCATCTCCATGTTGTTCATTTGTGTGAGACGCAGATCTTTCAGGTGTTCCTTCTCGAGAATTGCCTGGAGATTCTTGGGGTGAAGGAACTGGAGTTCCTCCCACCTGTTGGTTGTTGTTATTGACAGTTGACATGATTTGGTTGTGAGAAATAAGGATTTGGAAAGCAAAAAAATTATCAGATTTCCGGTAACGAAACCATTTTGTTTAACCAAAAAATAAGATTTTTAGTCAAAGTCTATTTCTAGAAGAACTCGGGTTACTGATAACCAAGAAATTCTTTACTTTCTCAGTAATTCAAAAGAAAATAAACTTGACAAAAGATATTAAAATAATTGATCGAAAGAAAAAGAAAATAATTGTATTCCAAATAGAAGTCAGAACATGTCTTTACAAGTGAAATTATCTATCCTTATATAGAGGTTTACAAATATAACATTCCCTTCCATTTATGGCTGAATCATTATGAGTTTTAATGTTATTAATGATCTTTATAATTCGTAATCATAATTGTTCATGAAGATTTTGTAACGATTTTGATTCCTCTTCCTCATTAATTGGAGGTTCATGAATCTTTCCTTTTCACTGTCTTGATTCATTCTCCCCGTGTCTCTTCTTCGACTACTTTAGGCTCGAGCATAGGTTCCCTTTTATCTGGTGAGTGACTGGCTCGTACATCTTGTAACTCGTACACCTTTCAATTGTAATATTTCAGTTGTCATTTTCTCATTGTTCCACATATCATGCTCTGTCAGCCAAATGTAATTCCACGTGTATTATTTATTTTCCACCAACACAGTAATACTGAAGGTGAGGGAATTAGGATAAATTTGAATTTCTTGGTAAAAAGTTTTATGTAGAAGCACTTTGGATAGCTGCGAACTGGCGTACTTATTACCTTTCGGTTTCAAGACTTTTTCTCTCTTGATATTCATGCGAATCTTCTGGATATAACTAGTAGACAAGTGATAGAATTTTACTTTTAATGCAACTTTGAGCTAGGTGCAATTAAAGTGAAGACAAAATTTTAATTTTATGAGTTCGAATTAAAATTATTGGTGGCAAAAAGGGGTCTCAGCGTAAGGAGTCACTCCTCTCCCTCAACTCCCTCCTTAATTGTTCAAGCAAGACAAGCAAATCTTAGTTTTCCCACTATTACCATAGAGAGTAGAAATAGCATTGGATAGTCATTTTTTAACATGGTATTTACTTTTATTCAACATTTTTAATGCTAAGCAAAAATAATCACTACTATATTAAAATTAATACGAAAAGGTATTTTTACCCTTTGTTCATGAGTACTGTATAAATATTAAGGCGTCCTTAACATTTACACTGCACACATGAAGTTAAGGACATGATGTCCTAAAGTTTAACGACGAAAGGTGCAAATACATAACACTTTGTCCTTAATATTTACACAACATTCACGAAGATAAGGACACCACGTCCTCTTTTAGGCAACCGAATTAACCATTCTGTTTCTGAGTTCTCACGGTCATTCTTATTTAATGATAAGCACAAGAAGAAACGAGAACACGTACATATACACATAAATGTAACTCTAGAAAAGTTAATTAACAGTGTCTGGCGCAGAAGCAACGGCGACGAAATCCACGGCAGTGGCCACCGTAAAAGCCCTCTGTATGGCAAACAGACCCACAATTGCTCTTACTGAAACACAGCCCCTTGAATCGGCGACTTTACGACTCGCAGGTCCTCGCCTCAGCCACCATTGGTCCCATCTCAGTAGCAAAAACCAGCATCAGCATAAGGAAAACAGTTGCAAGTACTTTGGGAAACCCAACCATCTCTTTTTTCTTATTTTTCTTAAATTCTTTATTTCTTTTATGTAGTGAGTGACACCATGTCCTTAATATTTACACAACACTTTCATAAGATTAAGGATACTATATTCGTAATATTTACACTACACACATGAAGTTAAGGATATCATGTTCTTAATATTTACAAGTTATGAACACGAGGTCCTAAAGTTTAACAACAGAAAGTGCAAATATAACTTAAAGGACGTTATATCCTTAACATTTACACTGCACATATGAAGTTAAGGACACGATGTCCTAAAGTTTAACAACGTAATGTGCAAATATGGGATACTTTGTCCTGAATATTTACACAGCATTCATGAAGTTAACGACACCATGTCCTTAATATTTACACAGTACCCATGTCTAGCACAGGGATATTTTCGTTCGTACGGATAAAAGTTTATTAAACACTGGCTAAAGAGTAAATATATTTTAAATAGTGCTAAAGAGTAAAGAAAACTCTAATTAGTGGCTAATTGTGCGCTTCCCCCCTCCCCCTAGAGAAGGGAAAGCCCAACTTAGAACTCAATTGAATTTTCATCCGAAATCTATTATTTATACTTATTATTTTTAAACACGCATACAATGTATAAAATTCAAAGTTATTGAGATCGAGTGAACTGTAACATCTTCACTAGATCCGCCCCGAGTGAAATCGTGCAACACGATTTTGTTAGATATGTTGATAGTTGTTTATTTTTCTATATTACATGGAGTAAACGGAAGGGGAACGACGAAGAAGAATTTTCTCCATTCATTGTTTACTTTTTCTAGTTTTCATATATAAAATAATATTGTTTATATACGGTTATACACATATTATACATATAGTATATATCTTCCGGCTAGTTTTGATTTAACCGATTGGGTGGGCCTCTATTTAGGTAATTCTTGGGATCTTTACACAAATAGCCCGCCGAAAGGATTATTTACTGTTCCTAGTGATATACATAAATTATAGATTGATTCTACTATATATATATATATATATATATATATATAGGATAATAATTAAATGACTATTTTGTCTAATGTGAACTCTATTTTAAAGGGTAAAAAGGCGAATCGTTAAGGACCTTTGTACTTTTAATATAGTATAGATATAGATTTTAGTACTACCTACTTCAATTAGGAAAGAATTTATGTAAGGTAAATCTCAAGTAATTTTAAATTAAGAATCTATGAAATAATTTCAAGCAAGGAAAAATTTAATACCAAATTTTAATTAATTTTAAAGTCCTAAATATTAGGAAAATAATACAAATAACAATTTTGTCATATATAAATCTATTTTAAAGGGTAAAAAAGGCGAACGATATTTCGTTAAGGGTCTCGTACTTTTATTATATATATGTATCTCTACGTTACATATAAAAAAGTATACACTTTTTATACGCTTTTTCGACTATTAAATATAAATAATTTTTGTTACGGGCTAAAAATGAAAAGAACTCATGTAAGTTCCACTTTCACTCATCTTTATTGGGTCCAGGCTCAATATTTGTGTTTTGAAATGTTTGGCTAACATCCTGAAAATTAAGGTGCTTTTATTTCTGTTTTGCAAACACATTTACTTCAAATTAATATTCATCAATGTGTTATCTAAGAAATTGAATACGAAAAAACAAATAATCTATTTTTGCCCTTACATTAAGGAAAACAGACTAGGTGCATTCTAATTACACCATTTGCCACCAAACATATTTAGACCTCGGACCCTGCATGTGCGAGATGTTATGTGTATCAAGCTGTCTTTTTTTTATTTTTTTATTTGCCACCAAATATCTTTAGGCCTCATTTGTTTGTACTTAATAGATGTTTGAATCTTATTCGTTCAGATCTCTGTTATTAAGTGTGTTTGTTTTTAAGATCTGAATCTTAATCATTCATATCTTAATCATTAGTTCATTTATTTTTGCATTTTACAATCACTTTATGGGTCAGAATAAATCTTAATAATTAAATTTATAACAAAGTCTTAAATTAAGATGTTATACATTATATATGCAAAGATGATATTTCATTACTACTCCATACATTTTCATGGCTAACCATCACCGTCATTGTCCTTGTTGTCCACCGTTATCAATTACCGCAGCCGCCCACCATTATAGACTGCCACTACCCACCACTACCACTCAAAACCACCATCTCCAGCCACGACCACCACTGTTGTCAATCACCATAGTCAAGTGTCACTAACACTAGTCAATATTTAATTATTACCATCATCACCAACCACAATTATAATAACAACCACCAACTACTACTGACTGTTACCATCATCAACCATCACTATATATCACTAACCATCGTTGCTGGGCACCACCTTCATCAACCATCATTGTTAACAACTAATGCTATCACTATCACCACTAACTACTACTTACGACCACCACCATCAGTCAACACTACCACCATTCACTAATCCCAGTTGGTACTCACAACCGCTACCGTTAGCCATCTT
Source organism: Nicotiana undulata (assembly GCA_005239495.1). NCBI lineage: Eukaryota > Viridiplantae > Streptophyta > Magnoliopsida > Solanales > Solanaceae > Nicotiana > Nicotiana undulata. The sequence goes on from ML267985.1 coordinate 57,904, forward strand.
CACTATCAATCACCACATACATTTAAAAAGTATTTTATTAACATAGCATTAGATTAATTAGTATTTTAATTGAATTTATAATATTAATTACAACAAAAAAAATTGCATCCATTAAGATGCTGAGAAGATAAGCAGTTTTAATTATTCAATATTCAGTTCTTACTATAACATCTTAATATTGAAATATATATTCAGATTCAGACGTCTAAATTAATGTACATCTTAAAATTCAGATGTGTATCGAGATTTAGACGTTTTAATATTAATAAAAATAAATGAGGCATTAGTGTATAGATAATTAAATTTAGATTAAATATATAAAGACAACAAACGGGAAGGAAAACAACAACTTTTCTCCTCCCTTTTTTTCCCAATCAATTTGGAGCTATAATAGCATCTCTATCCTTATTTATGAACTTTGATTTTCCATAATTATGTCAACTGTGGACCGCGTAGTGATCTACTGGTCGAGATTTGAATTGACGGTGCCACAAACTCAAATTCAATTGTTTCTTCCTTGCTATCACATTTATTAGGCTGTAATATTAAATGCATGGCTACTGATGAAGAATGAAAAGTGTGTTTTTTGAGTGTGTTTATATGTTATTTTTTGTGTGAATTACGGGAGTTCACATTATTTTTAAAGTGAAAATATGTTCATTACGTGTTTCGTAATGTGAAGGAACAAACTTATGCGGAAAAAGAATCAAATAGAAGAAAAATTGATAAAGAAAGAACTGAAGATAAAAGTTCCGGATAGCGAAGCGAGGTTCACTTCGCTAGACCGGTACCGGAGCAGAAGAAACTAGAAAAATCCCGGACAACGAAGTGAGGTCCACTTTGCCGGACCAAGACAGGAGCAGAAGAAACCAGCTTCTCCAATGTGAAATAGAAGAAGGAAAATTCGTCCCATACAAACGCTATAAATACATCTGAAAATGTGCTTTTGAGGGAGAGACACTATTTTGGAGGGAGAAGACTTTGAGGAGGCAAGAGCACGCTAGGAGCAAGGCGGAGAATTCTTCTACGAGTTTTTCACTTTCTTCTTCCTATTTCTATTATTGGTTATGAATTCTAGTATTTTAGTCATGCATACTATTACTCCATCCGGTCCAAAATAAGTGTTTTTTTGGCCTATTTTTGTGGTCCAAAATAAGTGATTTTTTCAGATTTCGAAAATGTATTAATTATTTTTTTCCTACATTGACCTTGAAGTAAATAGTATTGGAGTATGTGTTAGGAGTATTTATGTGAAATAGTAAAGGTTAATATAGTCAATTCCATTGCTAATTAATGTCAAAAGGTGGATTTTTTAATCTGTGTGAAAACAACCAAAAAATTACTTTTTAGACCGGAGAAAATATGAATAGCTAATTTGTTATCTAAGATTTGATGAAACCTTTTGAAGGATAAATTTTTGTTACGTTTTTATATAATTGAGCCTTTAATTTCTCTTACTTGTTAACTAAGTGGACAGGAGGAAGTGAGATTTTATGTTGGGAAGTAGTTAGGTCTTGAACTTATATAGTCCTGAATGCCGCATCTAATTCATTTATGCTATGTCAACTGCATCATACATCACTAGAATTTAGATGTTCGTACATTCGAGTTTTATATGGACTTTTTTTTCTTGAAAAGTTTCTATCTTAAAATAAGAGTTTTTGATCCTGTTTGGTTTACGAGTATAACTGTAAATATGTATATTCAGTGGCGAAGCTACGTTCCTTCAAGGGTGGTCAACTAACCATCCTTCGTCGGAAAATTATACTCCGTATAAGGTAAAATGTTACATATTATTAATTAAAAATAGATTTTGAATACCCTTATATAGCCCAATGGCAAAGGTTTGAGCACCCTTATTGAATTTCCCGACTCCGCCACTGCGTACATTATTGATATAAAGTGAAAGATAAACTTAATATTTTGTATAGACATTTTGCGTATTAAAAATTGACAATAATACATAAATAATCAAAGTTTGACTGGAAAATGCAAATAAATTTGTCAAGTGTAGAATTTTACTTATGGTCTTTTTATATTGAGATATTTGTCATGTTGTCCCTGTATCTTTGACGAAGATGCATTCGCTTATCAATATTTTAAACCAATTAAATAAATGACATCCTTTAGATTAAACAAATGCAGGCAAAAGATTAAAGTGTACCTACCATGTTGAGAAATTTTTTAACTCTTGAAATAGACGTATATAACTTTAAATTTAAAGCGAAAAATGGCTAAAATTATTCATTTACTATTGAAAATAAGTTATATTTACCTTAGGTCTCACTATTGTTTTATTCGTACCCCTACCGTTGTACCTTAATATTCAAATTATCCCCCAGCCGTTAGCTTAATTCAAAAATTAAAAAGTACACGTGGTACCCTCTAATTTCTCTGAAAAAACACCCGCCCCACTTCAATGCTCAACAATTTGTTTAAAACCAATTAAAGGTACGTTAATTTTATAAAAATTCTCAAAATCTCATACTTATGACTATACTAATATATATAATTATTAATCAAATAAAAAAGATTCACGTCAATAAGATATGTAGTACCAATAAAGAAAAGCAAAAACAGGTATCAATTGCAACAGAATTTTAATTCCACTTAGTTTGCATTACTAAATTAAATATATTACCAACCAATTATATTGCTTGGAACATGTATAATGAACTAATGCCCTGTTCAGGTATTTCGATTAAAAATTCCGTAAATGATATTTTTTGTCGAAATAGTATTTTTGCTTATTTCGATGATCCAAGATATAGAAGGAAGAGTTCGGGCATTATATTAAATATGGGACTGTAGAAACGCATTCAGTCATCACAAAAGAGGATTTGCTTGAGCATCAAGGAGTCAAGGAATTTAGGTCAAAATACCAAATGAAAGTAGAACTATATGTTGAGGTATGATCTCTTAGCTAGGGTGTTCAAACCTGTAACACCCCGTACATTCGGATTAAGTATGAATATGTTAAATGGGTATTAATATGATATTATATACATATGAAGTCCTATCGGGATGATTATGGGTGAAAATAGTTGTTTCAAAATCAAGATGGAAAGTGAGGTGCATAAGAATCGACTAAGTTTGCAGGAGGTCCATCTTCAAGAAATGTTTTATAAAACTGTGTAAGGAATTTAGGAAAACTCAAACCATAAAAGTTGTATGCCTTTGAAATAGCTTTCCAACGATATATTATAGAGCCCAAACGGAACTCTGTGCAAAATGTTATGCCCGTTTTATAGAGCAGTGTGCGATATGCGCGGCCCGAGCGCCGCCGCGCACATTTGGCAGTGTTCCTGCCATTTTGCGCGGTCAGGTGCACGGCCAGGCCTATAGGTGCGCGGGGGCGCACTTGGAGAGTCATTTTTAAAGCCCTACTTAGTCCCCCACAGCCCCAAAATATAAAAACTTGCTCTAGAAAGGAAGCTCTAAAAAACCTAACTCCTTAAAGGTCCCTCCACCATCCAAGGTAAGTTCTAATGGTGATTCTAAGTTTATTTCAATTCCCCAACGTCTTATTAACATGGGTAAACCCTACATATTATTAGATATTCGATTGAGACATCATTGTTGAAAGAAAGAACTCTAGAACTCGAATTCAAGGGGATTGAACTTCAAAAAGATAATGTCTTCACCCTCTAATTGATTCCAACATTGGATAATGATTATAAACTCTAGTTTATGAGTTATGTGTTGATGGGTTTGATAGGAAATCATGAACGACTATAGGTTTGGGTTGTTGATTGTTGATTATTGGTTAAGGTCATTGTTTACCTTATGGGTGATAAAGAATGATGCTGATTATAACCATTTGAGACTTTAGAATTTATCTAGGAGCAACAGAATGGGTTATTGGGTGTAGAAACACCAATAAGGTCTATAAAGCTTTATGCCACCAAGTGTTTGATAAAATGCCTAAGTGACCAAAACATGACTATTGTTGCTAATTTGGAATCCCTTTGGCTTGTATTGATATAGATTAAAGTTGAAAGGGGTTGGCAAACATTGTATTACGCTCAAGAGCAGGAAATTAAGGTATGTGAGGCTAATTCTCTATGTTTGGGAATGTTAATGATTCTCTCTACACTATGTTTCTTTTACCACGTTACCAATTGCCTCAGAAACATAGTTTAGCCTAGTTCCTTGAATAGTTGTAGAACTTCTATTCTCTAGCTTCAAAACTCGTTCATAACTTTCATTCTGAGTTGTGAGCTCAGTTCGTATTCAATATAGACTTGGGTTTAATGTCCCCGAGTCTCATTATAGCTTACTCAGCAAGTCTAAACAGTTGAAGTTTCAATTTTCATAATCAGTTCATCAATACATGTCTCAGTCTAGCTCTATTCAGTATTCCAGTATCATGTAACTCAGTATGGTTCAGTATTTCAGCATCATGTATTTCAGTATGATTCTTAGTTCCTGAATGTTGAACACCTGTATTTGGGCATGAGGCCGTAGTTTATGCTTTATGCATGTTTGGGTCTGAGGCTGTAGTTTATGCTTTATGCATTTTTTGGCCTGAGGCCGTAGTTATGTATACGTATACTTGGGCCTGAGGCCGTAGCTTGTGCACATATATATTGGGTCCGAGGCCGTAGCTTATTCAGATAAACAGGTTGTTCATCATTCAGAAGAGGGAGTATTCATATCCTTACTTCCTTTGTTCAGTTTATTTATCAATTACCAGTTATCAGCTATCAGTTCAGTTATCAGCTATCAGTTCAGTTATCAGCTATCAGTTATCATTTCATTTTTCAGTTATCAGCTTAGTTTCAGTTTTAGAATTTATAATTCTTTCTTTCAGTTGCTTTACATACCAATGCAATTCAAATGTACTGACGTCTCTTTTGCCCGGGGCCTGCATCTCACGATGCATGTAATGATTTACAGGTTGATGATTCAAAGCGCTAGGATTCTTGTACCAGCTATTTGGTGATCCCAAGTTCTTTCGGGGAATTATCATTACCTTACAGTCTTCAGTACTTTCAGACAGTCAGTATTTTCAGTACTTCATTAAAGGCTTCATAGACTAGAGTAGTAGTTAGACAGAGTCGCAGGCTTTTCATATTAAGCCATGTTGGCTATAAATATGTCTCAGAATTGTATTAGTATTTACTCACTTTGATTTATATCATACAAACTTCTAGTATATCAGCGTGTGTTAGTTTATCTTCCGCATTCAGTATGTTATGATATCACATGTTGATTCAGCCAGTCAGTTGGTTTGCTCGGTCACATGTAGTCAGGCACCGAGTGTCGTGTTACGTCCAGGCCCAGGTTCGGGGCGTGACAAAGCTTGGTATCAGAGCATTAGGTTCAAGAGTCTTAGGGAGTCTATGAAGCCGTGTCCAGTGGAGTTTCCTTTACATGTGTGTACCGGCCACTCATATAAATGGTTAACTACCAAGACATCCAGGATTGTCTCATTTCTTTCCACTCCATATCGTGCCATGAAACTTAGAGCAATGGGTAATCATCTCTTCCTATCGAATTTCAGACGTATCTAATACCCAAGCGTCAAGCAAGAAAAATCCAAGGTTCTAGAGAGGATGATTTCCCATTGGGTATAATTATGGAGTACAGGTTAGTAACAAATGAGACTTGGGTGGATGTTGGAAGTGGGTTGCAATGCATAGTAGTACATATTAGAGCATAACCTTATCAGAAAGTACAAAAACAGTTATCATGTCTTATGGTTATCCGTTTACCTCAATTACCAGTTATATAATCTTTCAGTTAGCAAGTTTATGGTTATTCAGTACGCCAGTATTCCGTTATATGTTTACCAAATATCCAATTTTCAATGTATCAAAAATTCTGGCGACTTGTGAGTATACAGTGATGCCTATGGGTGCTAAAAGAAAATGTAAGTAACAATGATTATAGCAAAATCTTCGCATGTTTTAGGGATTAAGACCCAAGACTCACTGGATGGTGCATGAAGTGATTTATCAGATATGTATGTCAGTGTAACCATATGTCAGACCCCATAGTGTATCAGGTTAAGAATTCAACCCCAGGGGGCATAGAATTGATCACTATAGTATTGGACAGAAAAGAGCCTAAGGTAAATATAGCTAAGAATAATATGATGTACGAAATGAGAACCAAGAGCAGGCAATATTAAATTTTAGGGAATGATTTTAAGTTGTTTAGATTTATTAAAATCAGAACTAGAAAGTACCATGTTAGTGAATTTGTATAAGAAGTGGCTATTATTGTGAGATAAAGGATTTGACAGTTCCCCTTCAGATGATGTGACTATGTGTTTAGGCCGGGGATTTATAGTCTGAAGTGATTTTGAAGTGTATAGGAAGCTTGAGGTTAGATATTCCAATTTCGTCTAAGATAGATGAACTTTCCCTAAGTATGATCCATGTACATAGTTTTTTAAAAAAAAGATAGTACACGACCTCACAATAGGGTCGGATGACGAGTGTTGTTAAGAATAAGCTTATGCTTCACTTTAGTTATTCAAAGCAGGAGAAGAAAATATGATGCTAGCAGGTGGTTAGTAAAAAGGATAGTAAGTAAGTTTTGAGTAGATACAACAAAGTAGCAATTTCCGCGGAGCTAGTAGGAGTACAATTTGATTTACTTATTAAAGTTAACACTAGTGAATGAGTAACATTTTGAAACACCGAACGCATGTTAGAACCCGAAGTACAGTGGCAGTGGAAAAAAAATAATAAATCAGCTATCAGTGAGAGAGCAAACTATAGAAGAATAGCCTGTAGGAATTATCGAAATGTGGTTTCTCGAAGATTGACAGTGTGAGCAGAGTTAAACTATTAAGATTGTGTATGATAGTTGTGAATACATTAGCTTTTAGTTAAGTGAATAGTTTAGTTTTTCCTAGTAAGAAGGATTGCCCAGAAATAAGTCGGAAGGTGAGTCTTCATTGACGTAAAGTGCGAAGAATTACCGAAGATAAGAAAAGTTGTTCGGATCTCAACAAAAGAGAAGGATACGCAGGTACAAGACCTTAACATTTGGTCTAAGGGGGAGATGTGAAAATCGCCAGTAATTCCAGTTGGAGATTTGAAACCCGCATAGTTAGCATGGGATACAAAAAAAAAAGGAGAGAGAAAGAGAAATAACGTTGCATACTTTATGGCCAAGTGTCCGAATTATCAGTAAGTGAAATTCGAACAACAGAAAGCCCAATGTTTTACCACAGAATACACATATTTTGAGTGGAGATGGTAAATATGGAATTTATAACAAGATTATCTTGCTCAATTTGGAAGCATGATTTGATTGAGTGATTGTAAATTGACTTACCAAGTCATCGCACTTCTGGCCAGTAAAGACTACAGATTCAGCAAAAGATTATGCTAAATTGTACATTCAAGAAATCGTTTGATTGCACGGGACTCTAGAACTTAGAGTACATGTCAAAGACTTAGTTCACAATAATTCTATAAGTGTTTTCAGGAAGTGCTTAAGGAAATAATCAAGTGTAGGAAGTATAACTCATAATTGAGGTAGATAAGAGAACATGGTGAAAGAAATTCACCGCTTAGCCCATCTAGGAGTTCAATTTGCGTACTCCAAAGATAGTAGAGTTGTTGTCTAGAATATGACTTGTTCCCCCTTAGTAGCCGAAGAGAAGGAGAAACAATTTGATGATCCCTATGTGTTGCAGTTGAAAGAGGAGATTCATAAATATAAGACGATGGCTTTTGAATAAGGGGAGATGATGGTACTTTGAGATACTAAGACAAATTGTGTGTTCCAGACATAGATGGACTTAAAGAGGGAAGATCATGTTAGAAGTTCTTTCAGAAATGATTAGGCACAAGTTTTTCATCCTCAGAAAGATGGCTAGGCAGAGCGCATTATTTAAACGGTTGAGGATATGTCCTTGATGTTAAAAAGAATTGGGATGATCACATACCTCTCATTGACCTTGCTAATAATAACACCTACCATTATAGTACCAAGATGGTACCGTGCGAGACTTTGTATAGGCAAAGGTGTAGATCGCCAATTGGTTGGTGAAGAGGAGTTGCTGGGACCAAATTTGGTCTATCAGACAATAGAGAAAGTTAAGTTGATTCAAGAGAGTTTGAAGACGACTCAGAGCCGCCAAAATTCCTATTCGAGCGTGCGACATAGAGACTTAGAGTTTCAAGTTGATGATTGGGTGTTTCTGAAATTTTCGCCTATGAAAAGCGTTATGAGATTTGGGAAGAAGGGGAAGCATAGTCCCTACTATATTGGGCCATATAGAATCTTGCGAAGGATCGGTCAATTTGCTTATGAGTTGGAGTTGCCACTAGAATTAGTGATGGTACATCCAGTAGTTCACGTGTCATGTTATAACATTCAAATTTCCAGTACTCAGATACTCATGTTAGTTCAGTACTCAGATACTCATGTCAGTTCAGTACTCAGATACTCATGTCAGTTCAGTACTTAGATACTCATGTCAGTTGAATACTCAGATACTCATGTCAGTTCAATACTCAGATACTCATGTCAGTTCAATACTCAGCTACTCATGTCAGTCCAATACTTAGATATTCATGCCAACTTAGTACTCTTATATTGATGTTAGTTCAATGCTCAAATATTCGTGCCAGTTTAATATTCATGTATCCATGTTAGTTCAGTATATGTATCTAGGGCAGACCAATATTCAGTCAATGCGGTAATCATTCAGTTCACTATCTCAACAATTCAGTAGTCATGTATTCATTCAGTTTAGTATGCAAGTGCTTATGAAAGTTTATGTTTCCACCAAACCCGTTTAAGGTCCGGAGTTAGCAGAAATTATAGTCAGGACAATCATTCGAGGACGAATGATCCCAAAGAGGGAGATAATGTAACACCCTGTACACTCGGATTAGGTATGGATATTAATCTGATATTATAGACATATGAAGTCCTATCGGGATGATTATGAGTGCAAATAGTTGTTTCAAAATCAAGATGGAAAGTGAGGTGCATAAGATTCGACAAAATCAACTAAGTTTGCACAAGGTCCATCTTCCAACAGAGTTTTTATAAAAATGTGTAAGGAATTTAGGAAAACTCAAATCATGAAAGTTGTATACCATTGAAATATCTTTCCAACGATATATTGTGGAACCCAAATGGAGCTCTGTGAAAAACATTATGACCGTTTTACAAAATAGTATGCGATATGCGCGGCCCGAGCGCGCAGCGCACATTTGGCAGTGTTCCTGCCATTTTGCGTGGTCAGGTGCGCGTCCAGGCCTACAGGTGCACGGGGGCGCACTTGGAAAGTCATTTTTAAAGCCCTACTTCGTCCCCCACAGCCCCAAAACATAAAAACTTGCTCTAGAAAGGGAAGCTCTCAAAAACCTAACTCCTTAAAGGTCCCTCCATCATCCAAGGTAAGTTCTAATGGTGATTCTAAGTTTATTTCAATTTCCCCAACGTCTTATTAACATGGGTAAACCCTCCATATCATTAGATATTCGATTGGGACATCATTGTTGAAAGAAAGAACTCTAGAACTCGAATTCAAGGGGATTGAACTACAAAAAGGTAATGTTTTCATCCTCTAATTGATTCCAACATTGGATAATGATTATAGACTCTAGTTCATGAGTTATGTGTTGATGGGTTTGATAGAAAATCATGAACGGTTATAGGTTTGGGTTGTTGATTGTTGATTATTGGTTAAGGTCATTGTTTACCTTATGGTGATAAAGAATGATGCTGATTATAACCATTTGAGACTTTAGAATTTATCTAGGAGCAAGAGAATGTGTTATTGGGTGTAGAAACACCATTAATAAAGGGCTATAAAGCTTTATGCCACCAAGTATTTGATAAAATGCCTAAGTGACCAAAACATGACTATTGTTGCTAATTTGGAATCCCTTTGGCTTGTATTGATATAGATTAAAGTTGAAAGGGGTTGGCAAACATTGCATTACGCTCAAGAGCATGAAATTAAGGTATGTGAGGCTAACTCTCTATGTTTGGGATTGTTAATGATTCTCCCTACACTACGTTTCTTTTACCACGCTACCAATTGCCTTAGAAACATAGTTTAGCCTAGTTCCTTGAATAGTTGTAGAACTTCTATTCTCTAGCTTCATAACTCGTTCATAACTTTCATTCTGAACGTTGTGATCTCGGTTCGTATTCAATATAGACTTGGGTTTGATGTCCCTGAGTCTCATTATAGCTTACTCAGCATGTCATAAGCAGTTGAAGTTTCAATTTTCATAATCAGTTCATGAATACATGTCTCAGTCTAGCTCTATTCAGTATTCCAGTATCATGTAACTTAGTATGGTTCAGTATTTCAACATCATGTATTTCAGTATGATTCTCAGTTCCTGAATGTTGAACACCTGTATTTGGGCATGAGGCCGTAGTTTATGCTTTACGCATGTTTGACCCTGATGCCTTAGTTTATGATTTATGCATTTTTTGGCCCGAGGTCGTAGTTATGTATACGTATACTTGGGCTTAAGGCCGTAGCTTATTCATATAAACAGGTTGTTCATCATTCAGAAGAGGGAGTATTCATATCCTTACTTCCTTTGTTCAGTTTATTTATCAATTACCAGTTATCAGTTCAGTTATCAGCTATCAGTTCAGTTATCAGCTATTAGTTCAGTTATTAGTTATTAGTTATCATTTCATTTTTCAGTTATCAGCTTAGTTTCAGTTTCAGAATTTATAATTCTTTCTTTCAGTTGCTTTACATACCAGTGCAATTCAAATGTACTGACGTCCCTTTTTTCCGGGGCCTGCATCTCATGATGCATGTAATGATTTACAGGTTCATGATTCAGAGCGCTAGGATTCTCGTACCAGCTATTTGCTGATCCCAGTTCTTTCGGGGAATTATCATTACCTTACAGTCTTCAGTACTTTCAGACAGTCAGTGTTTTCAGTACTTCATTAGAGGCTTCATAGACTAGAGTAGCAGTTAGACAGAGTCACATGCTTTTCATATTAAGCCATGTTGGCTATAAATATGTCTCATAATTGTATTAGTATTTCCGCACTTTGATTTATATCATCCAGAATTTTAGTATATCAGCATGTGTTAGTTTATCTTCTGCATTCAGTATGTTATGATATCACATGTTGATTCAGCCAGCCAGTTGATTCGCTCGGTCACATGTAGTCAGGCACCGAGTGTCGTGTTACGTCCAGGCCCAGGATCGGGGCGTGACAAAACTGAACCAGAAAACCGCACCAAACCGAAAACTAAATCAAACCAATTGAAAAAATCCAACTAGGTTTGGGTTGACTTGGTCTGGTATGGGTAAAAACCCGAACCAAATCTACATAAAAATATTATATATATATATATATATATATATATATATATATAAGACTTTATATTTAATTTTATTTAAAAAATATTGAAATATTTGGGATCCTCTCATGTGTAACATTGAAAGTGTACATTAACAAAAATTATTGTTAGATGACTTAGAAAATAACTATCATGTATTACTAAAGAAAACCTCTCATTAGATTATTTTAATAGATCATATATTTGTCAAATTTTTCAATATTTACTAAATATATATTCACTTCTCAAAATTTTATCTATAACTTTAACAAAGTAAGATTAAAATAATATTCATGTAACAAAGAAAACCCCGAAAATTCCGACAAAATCGAACCAATCCAAACTGATATAATTTCTCTACTTGTTTAACTAAGTGGACAGGAGGGAGTAAGATTTTATGTTGGGAACGAGTAGTTAAGTCTTGAACTTATATAGTCCTGAAATTCATTTATGCTATGTCAACCGCATCATACATCAATAAAATCTCTATGTAATATGTTAATATGAAGGCAGAATACATAAAATACCACTTGAACTTGTATCCAAATCCCTCTTACACACCTATTATTACGGAAATATTTTGACACAACCAAACCTTTCAAATGTGTATTTGTAACACACCAATTTTATATTTGACCACTCTATTCAAATAAGTGTATATCACGCACAATGAGATGACGACACGTGTATTAATTTAAGAAAAATAAAGAAAATATTTTAAAATAAAAAACAATTAAAAATACTCTTGTTCTTCTTCCCAAGCACAGACTCCGCCGCTCGGCCGTGAAACCCCAATCACCGAAAATCCCTCTCATTATTTGACAAAGACATGCTTTACATGCTTCATTTTTCATGTACATCAAAGCAGGAAGAAAATTCATCTCTCGCCACCCAATTAACTCTCCACCACCATGAAATCCTCTGCCACCCATCCTCCATAGTCATCGCTCGACACCACCATACTCCTCCGAAGAAAATATTCCTAAATTGGCTCCTTTCGCCATCAACTATACTACTACGCACAAAATTCCCCACCGACAACCATTCTTCATTACCTATCCTTGAATCCTCATCCACTTTATTTAAATCTACATTTTTGTTCGCAGTCCCTACTCCACCATCATCACATTAATGCTAGAACAAAGTTAAAGGAATCAACCCACTGCCTCAAGCAATCAGAATAAACAACAAAAAAATGGTCAAGGTCTGATAAATTTTGGGGCCAAGATCTCTGATTTTTTAAGATTTTTTAAGAGGGGTTTTGAGAAGAAAAAATCGAAGGAAATATAGGAGAAAAGAGAGAGGATGGACTGTTTTCTGATGGGATTTTGGAGAAAAAAGAAATAAATTTTTGTTTCTCCGTTGTTGCTGGAGAGTTGTTTGCTTGTGCTTGACAAAGAAAATGATGATTAAAAAAATTAAATAAAATAAAAATAAAAAAGGGACATGTGAATATAAAAATTCAAATTTCACTCGCCTATTTTGTGTGAAAAGCACGCGCATGCCACGTCAAAAAATAGTGTATCATAGACATAATTCTAAAAGGTTCGAGTGTGTAAAAATATTTCCGTGATGAAAAGGTGTGTAACCGAAATTCAAAGTACAAGTTCAGGTGGTATTTTATGTATTCTACCTAATATGAATAACAAACGTTTACTAGATACTTATGTTAAGTCGTACCAGTTATAAAACAAAGGAGTAGTGGTCATTTGAGTTTGTATTTGGTTTGATTTCAAAATTTTAAGGTAACACGTAAAGATGTTTGTACATGTGAATTTTTTGAATAAATCATTTTTTTTCTCGCAGAATATTTAAAACGGAAAAGGGTTCAAAATGTTCCTTAACTATTGGAAAAAATTCAAAAATATTCGTCATCCTATTGGGCTAAAAATATCTCTCCATCCACTTTTTTGACTCACTTATACCCTTTGACCGTTAGGTCAATGCTAAATTAAAAATAATTATTATTATTCTTTTCGTAAAACTTAAAAAAAAATATTTTGCAACATAGTTCGCTTTTTAAAACTACTGCCACTAATTTAGTAAAGTCATCTTATTTTATTTTTTTCCGGCTTTTACAAAAAACAATTCAGTTTTTACAATTTTTTTTTCCAGTTTTAAAGCATTTTTTTTGTAAAAACTGAAAAAAATGTTTTTAATAAAATATTTTCGTTTTTTAAAACTAAAAAAAATATTTTCAACAAAATATTTTCGTTTTTAAAAATATTTCTTTTTCATTGTTTTCAGTTTTTTTAAAGCATTTCGGTTTTTTTTTCGTTTTTCAGT